>JAQHUG010000250.1:1606303-1638352 GCA_028555095.1 Dicrostonyx torquatus | reverse complement strand
CATTTTTATTATATTGATCTTATCTACCTAGAATATTTCATTCTGTGGGGGTCACAGTCTTCTTACAATGATGAAAATAATGGGCACTTTGGTTTGAGTCTCTGCTCTTAAAATTCCTATCTTTGACCTTGGGTAAGTTATTCTTCCTTTTTGTGTCTCCAACTATAAAATGGGGCCAATAGTTCCTAACACCTGCATTTGCTATAGAGATTACAAGTTAATACATATAAAGGTCTTAGGATGATAACACAGCTAAATAAACATTAATTACGATTACTATTATTAGAACTAAAACACCAGTGCCTTCTTTCTTCTGAACAAAGAATTTGCAAAGGTCTTAGCTAACACAGGCTGATCACTGTAGCAAGCAGGTGGAAAGTACACAACAGTCTAACACAAATAGAAGCTCATTTTCAGGTCACAAAGTGACTTTGTGACCTGTGTAGTATTAACAGGTGGATTTTCTGGAGGCATAGCACTCCAATGCACTCTCTGTCATGCAGGCCAATGGAGATCTACACTTTGCCTTAGATACTCTAAGCACGTGTGCCAATGGAGATCTACACTTTGCCTTAGATACTGTAAGCACGTGTGCCCTTTGTAGCCAGCTGGAACGGAAGAGGGACATAGAGTAAGGTGCTTAACAAACATGGTCTAGCTCTGGGGTCATCACTTCCCTTCCCAATAGATGCAAGTCGTGTGGCTCCATGATTTATAAAAGAAGCTGAGAAATAGAGTATAACAGTGTGTCACATGGAAAAGAAGTGTCTGGTGGGAAACTGACCATCTCAAGGGGGAAGAGAAGTGAATATCTCTTCTAATAGTCTGTTCCAACAACACATCTCATGTCTGATGACATACAAGGAAAGAGAGAAGACCTCCGTATTTCTATTGATCTCCTTACTCTGAATGCTTTTGGTGCCTTGTGGAAGTTTTAAGGCATACCTGCCACAGAGGTGCTTTGAGTCACTACCCTAGAGAGTAGAACACTAAACTCACAATGAACCACATCCTGTGGAACAAGCAGGAAAGGGAAGAATGTTTGACAGCAATAGGGCCCTCAGTTTTAAAAGAGTCCAGCTAGGGCTGGAGAGATGGCTCAGCAGTTGAGAGCACTGGGTTTTCTTCCAAAGGACCTCGGTTCAATTTCCAGCACCCACATGGCTGCTAATATGGTCGATAAGTTTTCAGGGATCTGATGCCTTCCTCTGGCTTCCACCAGCACCATGCACACAAGCGATGCACAGACATGCATGCAGGCAAAGCACTCTACAATATTATAATAAAATAATGCTTAAAAAACACATGCAGGAGAGAAACAGGGAAGAAAATCTGACTACAGAGAGCTTGGTTTACAAATCTATGGAAGTTAAGGAAGAAGCCAGAATGTGCTTCCAAGTCTAACTGATCACCACACCCCAACCACCAAGCGCTGCCCAGCATGGGTGTAGGTCCTACACAAAACCCAGGGAGACTCACTGCTGGAGGGCTCATACATGGGCTTGAGAGATGCTCCAACACGATGAAATGCTAAGAGTCACTATCATGGCTTGTTGTATTTGGTTTCCATCTTTCTAAGGCTCAGAGTTTTCCCGAGAGTCTACAAGAGTTTCTGGCCCACTGGCCACTGTTGCCAGTTTCTGGAGAGAAAACAGGGGTCCAGTATGACTCCAACTTAAAGGCTAAGGAGGGTAGCTAAGACATTATTGCAATTAGGAGCTGCGATCTGAGCAGGGTCTGACTGAACCAGAATGTGCTTTCCTGTTTTGTAAGCAGTGAGAATGATGGCTAACTAGGGAGCCACCCAAGGTTAAAGCCAAGGGGTTCTCCATGCTTTGTCTACCCATGTCTTACCCTCACCTGCAGAGACTCTTTGACGAAAGTTAGTCCGTTAGCAGTGTCCCAAGGAGAGTTTGCAGTCTACGAAATGGCTTGTCATTTGCTTTTGCCTTTAAAGCCTAGTGACTGCGCGGAACGTCAACTACCTTTCATAATCACAGATTGTCACCACGTTCTTTGCTCGATTTGGGTATTTTGGGAGCAGGCACCCTTGTGTTCTGCACAGATCATACATTCTGAAGCCCCTGAGGAGGAGGAGCCTGGATGAGAACCCTTCAATGTGTGCTTAAGTGACAAGCTGTTGTTGACAGTCTCACTGTGCACTCCAATGGGCTTCCTCGTGGGGATTCTCAGATTAGGGATTTCAGCCCCACTCAGCCACCTGGGAAGACTGAAGACTGCCCATCAGAGGCAGACATTTTGCTTCCCCTTTTGCCTTCTGACGAGAGCTGGCCCTCATCAGAATAAGCAGACATCACGCGCTGTCTTGACCAAGTTGTTCCTGTCTGGGTAGAAATAAGGCTGGGAGCTGTTGGGGTTGGACCACTACTCAATCTATGCCACTTTAGCTGGGAGCCTATCGTAGAATGAGGGAATCATTCTTCCTTGCCTGGCGTGTTGAGTCGGAGTAAGGACACCTGACGTCTAGACAGCAGAGAAAATATTAGCAGCTGGGCTGACAAGTGCTTGAGGGATTCTGGACTCATTTGAAGGGACCTGTCACTGTGGTTTCAGGCATTGGTTTTTATGAGTAGACCCAGGAAATCAAGGAAAGAAAAAGAGCCCTCCCACCCATGAGTCTTTCTAGTGATCAACCCCTGTTGCTGAGCTGAGTTGTTCCTTGACTGCTTTGAGTCCATCCTGTTCCTATTTATACAGAATAAAGCAATGAGGACTTGTGTCCCATTCTGCAACATCTTATTAGGAGTAACTTTAGAGCCAGAGAAAAGTCACAGAGGTGGTAGCATTCTCATTTGCCCTTCCAGTTTCCCCAGTGTTGATGGGCCACGGCACCTTTGCCAAAATAAGAATTAACAGTGACATACATTGTTTATTAAACTTCTGACTGAGTTTTCCCCATTTTCTACTACTATAATTATAGTCTCAGGGGTCCGGGATACCACATTGCATGCCACTGGGGATTATTTCACAACAGTGGTACTGTTGGTATGCCTCTATGGAGCTGAGAGTTTATAAAACAGGTTATGAGATGCTCTTTTGTAACACCAAGGTACAGAGTTGCTGAGAAACTGTATGTATGCTGTGACTCCAGGTTCAGAAGGCTATCCTCTGGAACTGTTCCTTACTGGCCATCCCGGAGGCCACATGTATACAAGACCAGAGTTAGTTTTCTCTGGCAAGGTTTGGAATAGAAGGCTAGAGGAAGGCGGGGGATTCTCGGTACACTCCCAGGGTCTGGTTTTTTCTATCCCTGCATCTGTTCATTTCTCCAGCTCTTGTATCAGGTGTGTGGAGCTCATTAGAAGACAAGGCAAAACACCAAGAAGCCAAAAGAAAGAAAGACTGGGCTTCACCAAGATGAAAAGCATACTAACCTGGCAGGGGAGATACCATTATATTGCAAAGGGGTTTTCTCAGGGTGAGGCTGGGAGGCACTGACCCTGTGATTTCCCCAAATATGGGAAACACATTGGCACAACTAGTGGCAGTGGAGGACTGTGTTTCTCTCTCCCCTGAGTCGAAAGGAAAAGCAGAAAGGAAGGAAAGGAAATCTTCCCTTTACACGTCTCTAACAAGAAGTAATGACCAGGTATGGGGGAAAAGAATGGTCACAAATATATACATGACCAAGAATACCTCCCAGGAGAGTACAGGCGAATTCAGTCTCAATGGCAAGTGAAGAAGAAGAAGAAGAAGAGGAGGAGGAGGAGGAGGAGGAGGAGGAGGAGGAGGAGGAGGAGGAGGAGGAGGAGGAGGAGGAGGACGAGGACGAGGACGAAGACGAAGAAGAAGAAGAAGAAGAAGAAGAAGAAGAAGAAGAAGAAGAAGAAGAAGAAGAAGAAGAGGAAGAGGAGGAGGAGGAGGAGGAGGAGGAGGAGGAGGACAAGGCAATGAGTGGACATCTCTGCAGACAGGTGCCATAATATACTTACTTAGAGTGAATTTAGAAAAGCAACTGAAATGTTAATGCCCATTAATCTGCACAAAAGCTGCCAAGAGAAAGGAACACAAAGGAAGGATCGGTAGCTAATTATAGTAGGTATTACAACCTTACTCCCTTGATTAAAGCCAGGGTATCTGCACACTCATTATCTACAAAATAACAGACATTTCTGGATATAGACATCTACTGAGGGTGAGGAGTATTATTTGGGACACTTTGGTATTGATGTCTGTGGTGTGTCTATTGAAATAGCTCATCTATCTGTGAAATCTGAAGTTTCCTTTGTGTTTCTTATTTCCTTTTGGTCTTTGGTCTTCTATGGGGATAAATTCTTCATATAATGGTAAGAGAGAGGAAGCTGAGTTTCTGTTCATTCTGGGGGAGGCCCAGCCAAAAAGAGAAGAAAAAAGCAGTTACTTCTTTCTCTGCTATTGCCTTGACCCCTGGTCAAACACGCTCATTTTCTCAGCCTCTTTCCCTCTTTCTGATGAAACTAGCAAACTAATTAATTTTGGAAACAGGCCTGTTTACATAACTATAACTACCTAGATGTGTTTTATTGCCTGAGGTTTAGCTTTGAGTGTGCTTTGTTCTTTGGGATACCTAAGAGAGTCAGCTAGTAGGCTAAAGGACGGGCTACGTGAGAAGGATTCCTTACGGTTTCCAGGAGTGTGAGTACCTCAATCTTCCTAGTATCTATACCTTCTCATACCATATTTTTTCCTAGATAATTCAGTACTTCATTTCAATCATGTGACAATGGCAGGGATATCTGCCGCAGCCTAAGCTTTCTACAAAAAGCAGAAGTGAACGCAGGGAGGGCTTTGGCTCTTTATGCCTTGGGATACTGTGGTATGAAGATGCATGATGACCAGAAAGTTGAACTATAAAAAACTGGACTTCTAAATGTGAAAAAGTTGGGACATTTGCTTCTCAGTGACCTAAAGAATACTGTCCTAGGGAGTACCCACCCATCTCTGATTGTGGGCGTGTTGAACACTACAATGATGGCCAGAAGCCCAGGTTTAGTCAATGTGTTGGCTAACTGACACAGAACAAATCTCCTTCTTGCCTAGGTTCAAAGTTCATCTGTTGTAAAGGAAGAGTTTCCTATTTCTCTTTATCACCTTGACTTTCTCATCTCAGAAGTATGGTCCATACAAATACAAACAGAAAAAATGTCCGCATTGCATGGATACTTGGTTGAGGCTTTGTGGGTTTGTGGAAGGATTTTCCACCAATGCAACAGAGGCTTCATCACTTCCTCTCCTGTTTAGTCATTAAGTCACTTTGGTGACATCCGTTTTTATGTCGGCATCCTTGACTGTCAGCTCATAGGCTTGAAGTCAGTGCTTTATGTTGTAGTGCTTTTTCATAGCAACAAAACTCCTCCTCTAAACAGAACCCAGATATGCGGACAGAAAGATACACAGGACATTAGGAATCCATCTTCTTTGATTTGAGTAGTTGACAGACAGTCTTAGGTAGCCATATTTAGTTAGGACATACTGGTCCATGCAAGGGACCATAAGACTCTGTGCCCCGGAGAACAGAAGAGGATAGAAGGTGCCACCGGAACATCACTGGGACTTGGAAAGTGACAGATGTAGCTTCGAAGTCTACGGCTGAGGGTTCAAAGCCTTTGTCGTGTTGTATGATAACCTTGTAAATGAGCAACTGTAGTTGTCAGTTGAGATACATTTTCAAAAGTGCATCTTTTAGGCCACCCAGTCCCTTCTGTACCCCAAGAAGGTTAAAAACAAATGAGAAAATGTCAGCTCCTTCAACTTTTAAGAAACAAACAGCCAGAGGGAGCCTTAAATGTCATCTCTCTCACCCTGATGGCCCCAGGCAGACAGGCATCAGCATTGTTCCAGGAAGATGGCCTGTTGGCGTTTTTTTTCAGGGCTCCTGGGATTTCTTCCTCAGGGTTTCTCCTTTACCCTTTCCAGCTGTGGCAAACTGATGTGATGACCAGTGAACAATCTGTTTTTCTAATTCGTAGCACGCTTTAGAAATGTGGTAGTCTCAGTTATCTCTAACCAGAACCCTACACATTTCAAGGTAACCTGTCTGCTGCTTGTCTGCTGAGGGTGGTGTTTCTATCGTCTGTCCTCAGTGGAGAACACTGATTTATAGTATAAAAGGACATTATGACTACTCAGAAAAAAACTAAGACGATTGGGGTGATCAAAACGTCCCTGCACTTTTCATAGGTAACTGGTTAGGTTTTCTTTATCTTGATTGACAAGAGAACCAGGGTAGTGAAAACTCTGCCCCTGCTTGCCCTGCTAAAATGACATTCTAGAGCAGTTTTCCACTGATCTGACACAGTCTTGTCTCCCTGAAAGGTTGAAATCTGGCTGTTCCCTCCCATCAAGGAAGGTGGTACATGAGTGGGATGGACATTATTATTGCTTGCCTGTCTCCATAGGGACAAGACAGGGGAGATGCTCAGCAGAAAATTCCAAGAACAGGAAGGAAGCATGTTTTATTGAAGCCTATTCTGATGAGGGGAAGCAAGCTGCAGGAGACGGTGGAGGGTGGTGCTGAAACTCTGGCTGCTCTCCCCTTGTCTGCTGAGGGTGGTGACGGATGCAGTTTAAAACCCACCATTTTTCTTCTGAAATGCAAAAGGCCTGTTGTTTACCAAGAAAACTGAATATATAACATATACAAAAACACATAAATTTCCATACAAATATATTCCCTACCAGTTGTAATTAAGATATTTGCATGGGAAAAAAAATTGTATTCCCTTGACTTCTTCTTGCTAGGGGATTTTATTTCTCTCATAACCCCACCTAGCTCAAGAATATGTGAGTTGTCTGGCAAAGCAGGAAGAGGAGGAGGAGCAAGAGGAGGGGAGCAGGTGATCTGGCCAACACAGCAACTTTGCCCTGCCTGCCCCCTCCCCGACGTTCCCAGACTTAGCCTATCATCTAAGTCAAAGCTGGAGGTAGGGAGATTTGAAGCTTAATGTGAGCAGAACACCCACGAAATCCTAAGTCAGGCTATGAGGCTGTGTTCATTTGAATCTTCAAGCTTCTGCTTAGAACTATGCAACCTCAGAAAATGTACTTAAATTCTCCAAGCCTCAGATCCCTCATCCGAAAAAGAAAGATAAAAGGAGAGTGAGGGAGAACAATTTCTTCCTTTGTGTGGATTAAATAAGATAATGTATGCAAATTGCCTGGTACCTATTAGGCACTCAATAGATGGTTATTATCATTCCATGTAAGTGAATAAGGGAGAAATTATATATAAGAAATTTTAAATAAGTTACATGCCAAAGTATTGCCTATGATGAGTCTTTGGTGCTGGATCCTGAAATTAAAGGGGAGAAGAATCCACTTGAGAGAACTTGCCTAGACAGCAAACAAAGCCTCTCAGCACTCTAGGTTTTTGATGTTCAAGTTAGTCTGTTGGAAGGCTGGGGGGGGGCAGTATCAGGTAGTGAGGGCTTCCTTATTGTGAAATTGCTGGCTTCCACCAAGGACTGATTTTTATAAGCTGAACCACCAACTTCTCAGATCCAGAGTGTCATTCTCCAGGCTTCATGTGCTGTCACTGTCTTTCATGAATACTTTAAGGTTGTGTGCTCTGGGGCCTTGGGAAAAGAACCAAGGCCAACCGACATCTCACCTTCCTTTCTCTTACTATTTGTAGTTCGGTGATCTATCTGTTTTCATGCACAGCTTGGCGTCATATTTATAAAAGTTCTTGGGTGCAGTTGGCTGTTCTGCCTTGGTGGCTCTTCAGTGCTGATAAACAGTGGCACAGGATTAGTGACTGAGTTGAGCTGGAATGAGCAGGACTCTATTTCTTTCACTCTGTCAATCACCTTGACACCTTTGCCTGAATCTTCTCCACTGATTCGCACTCTTCAGCTTCTGGTTAGGGTGGATGTCGATGCCTTGCACTTGGTCATTTTCTTTCTGGTGGTTCAGTCCTCAGTTTTCTGATCTTTATATATTTGTTTTTATATTTTTGAGCCATTCTGTTGTATATATCTCTCTGGGAACTAACTTCCTTTGAAGACAAGGGAATTTATACCATTCTTAGCAGAGATTTTCACAAAAGTGCTTAATACAATACTTAATTTTAATAATATATAATACCACATGAGATGTCTTAATTGATAAGCAATAATGTTTTTACTGCCTTAAGTATTATTAAATCAGTGTTCATGGGCTTCTGCTTGACAGATGCCAATGGTGTATTTGAAGGTGTATTTGAAAGGTACACTGGTGACTTCGTGAAAAACCAGCTGTTTCTTATTCCCCACCAGTGGCTCAAACATCTACTAATGAATACAGAAACTGAATGAATATATCACAATGATTAAAATGTGCAAGAGAGGGGGCTGGAGAGATGGCTCAGTGGTTAAGAGCATTGCCTGCTCTTCCAAAGGTCCTGAGTTCAATACCCAGCAACCACATGGTGGCTCACAATAATCTGTAATGAGGTCTGGTGCCCTCTTCTGGCCTTCAGGCATACACACAGACAGAATATTGTATACATAATAAATAAATGAATATTTTTTAAAAATGTGTAAGAGACTAGATTTAGCTAAAGGGGTAATTTGTTTGTTATTACTGTATGACCAGCTTTCAAACGCTCTATGACCAAAGCCCTCACTTTTAGTAAGACAGTCTACATGAGAAGTCAGATTATATTGAGATAGAGATCTTAGAGCAAGGGAGACAGATGAATCAAATATTTTCAACTCTGCTAACTTAAAGAGACAAACTGGATTTTATTTAGTTTCCAATAGTTGGGAGTTGTTTTATGTATACACTCTCCAATGTTTTCCTGTGTCGATGAGCAACCTTTGTATTTCAAATATATGAACCTCTCAGTTGCTTGTAATTCTCTCAAGACTGAGTAGTATATGCCCAAAGCATGGCAAGTCTATATCAGGTAACAGCTCTCAGTGACTGGTGATGATTGCCCTATGTAGAGTGATGGGCTATATCTAGGGTGGGGGAAAAAAAGCATGTATTGATATCCAGCATGGATTCGGAATAGCAATTGGTAGCATCTGTGTCTTCTTGTTCTCAGGCTTGGCATTCATTATTCCAGTCTGGTCTTTTAACTTAGAGATTATTCTCGACTCTGTAAGGCATTCTCTGGTCATAGCTTCTCACAAGTACAGGGACTCCAGTTCAGCATGGGTGTGAGCTTATTGAATGCTCCTTCATTGAAGGAACATGTACAGAGTGTGGGGGTTACCAGATCAACTTGCACAACTGAGTGCATTAGTTTATTTGCTCATATTTATCGATGGAACTAATATCCTAGTGTCCTAAATTATCTTCAGTTAAGCGGTTGTTTATATTTTAGGACCTATGTACAGCAAAAGTAGTTGGCTTCTGGGTAGATTTGATACCATGTTTCATGTTATTCTGCCAAGGCTTTCAGTAAAGTCTTTCTGCCAGCTTACTGACACCGATTGTGAGCCAATCTATATCAGTGTACCAGCCCTGTCGTAGGCATATTTTTACTTGTTCTTTGTTCTTCCATTTGTTTTAGAGGTTCAAGGCTTAGGTTTTGTGCTAGGATTCTCCTTCCAGGCAGATATATTTGCCAACAATGTTTGCCTATTGTCATTGCATTGCCACATTACCTATTCAGCTGAGCTGGTTTCCTGCAAAATGAACCACTTTTTGCCTGATTATTGTATAAGAACCTTTGATAAATCCTTGCTGAAATCTGAGCAAGTGATCCGCCATGACAAACTTGTGGAATCCTGACATGGAGTCAAGCTATAACTCACCTTGCTAAACGTATTTGACAGGTGGGTTGACAGACCAGGACACTGGAAGAGAGAAAAGAGAGGGGGAGGGACCAGAAGATGGGAAAGGAATTGTCAGCAGCTTGCGTGTCCTTCTTAGTAGTAGACTCGTCACAAAAGCATTGGTCTTCTTTCTGAAGTGCTGATGGTCATGTTCATCTCTGATCACCACTGTAGTGTGCTATGTTCACTGGTTGGTATGAGTATTCCACTTTACAGACATGTAAACTGAGGTTCAGATGTCAGTCAGTCATCGTCAGGTTGCACAATAAATGGAGAGTGGAGTAAGGTTGGTTGTTCTGTTTCATGCTTTAAAGAGATGGGGGGTTAGCTAGAAACACAACTTTTAAAGAACATACCAATACAGTATGATCACCATGAGACAAGTTGGAATTTTAAGGTGGAAGTATGAGTATATATAAATCCAATCCCAATGTACTTTTTCTCTAAAAGAGTTTTGTGGCAAAGCTAATTTGAATAAAGGGGATGAATAATTGGAGTGACAGCATTGGCTACAGTATCAAACAAGGAGACCTTAATTTAGGGAGCTTGGGCTCTCCAGTCTACTAATTGAATAAGCAATAGCAAGAGAATTGATCCAAGTGGGGTCTCAGTATGGTAGCACAGATTGAATCATACTCAGTGGCAAGTAAAAGATACTAAAAGTAAGATAGGTGATGGGCATATACAAGCAATGTTGTCTTAATATCAATAAATGGTTTGTAGAAAATGCTTAGTTTAGTGTATGTTTATTGCAAAACTACATACTCAAGAGTGCCTGACAATGTGTGTTTGGTTGAGGTATCTTCAACAGCAATGGCATGTTTCTTCAAATTTATACTCATTAATACCAATATTATATATTAATATATAAAATAGCACATATATGTATATATATTGGTATATATTAGCATATATATATAGTATATATATAGCAGATATATGTATATATTGGTATATATTAGCATATATATTAGTATATGCTAGGCATTTTATAAATGTTCTTTAATGAAATATAGCAGGAGATAGACATACTTCTTAGTGCACGATCTTGATACTCTGCGGCTTTGGTGCTGGAGATAATAAATGAGCACAAGGCCAGACTCTAGTAAAGAGATGCTCTGAGGGGGCAGTCCTCTCTTATTTTGGTGTGATGAATGCTTTCTGCCTCGTTTTTCTTAACTAGCAGCGATGGTAGGATTAGCAAACTCCAGTGAGGAAGGTGAAGCCCAGGTCTGTAGGCCTCCTTATGTGAAAACAGATGATTCTGGGTTCTAGGGAAATGAATTCTTCCTCCTGATAGTGTTTCTAGAAAATCCACACACCTGCATGTTAGATGTGTGACAAGGGGCCACAGGCATGGGATGTGAGGCTGCAGTTGGTGACTGCAGAGTTTTGCCTTCCTCTGAGTCTGAGATGCCAAGAACCACTCTATAATAGGGATTGCTGAGGTGTGACACTGTCACTTAAGGACTCATTATGCATGAGCAAAGAGCTGTCAAGTGTGTATTTCTGTGATGCTAAGAAATATTAGAGGAAAATCTACCCTGACCGTATCCTCACATTCATGGCCTTCTTTCCCACACCATCAATCCCTTGACCTATATCTAGCTCAACCCTCTCTGTAACTGTGCCTAGTCTGTTCCAAACCTTTGTCTCTCGGTCTACCTTAAGAATTTACTAGCTCTTTGTTAGTAAATTAAAGAAAAGTCTTTATTTAACCTTTCTGTCCCTTCCAATTTTCATTTGTGTCCTCTAGTACTGAAATAGAGAATTTTTGCCTTTAGTTTCCATTGGGGAGTTTCTGATCTTGCCACTTAATTGAATATTACTTTTGAGGGTCAATAATTATCTTATTGTGCCCATATGTAAATGTCTTTCCTCAAGGGTGATCCTTTCTGAACTACTGAATGTTATTTCTTGCCCTTTCCCTACCTCCCCCATCAACTCAACATTATATTCCTACTTAATGCCTGAGTGATGTCTTACTGGTCATTGTTTTCCCCTTTCTGGTCACCCTTTGCCTCTTTCATGGATTTACATGTTTCTTTTTATTCATAGTTCTGGGGTAATTAGTTGAAAGCTCACAGGTTTTCATGGTTAGAATCCCATGTTGTTTTTATGCCTCCCTGTATTTTCTCTATGATTACTACATATATAAGCCTTCTCTGGTGGGATCATTGGCGATTGAAAGTTTGCTTATTGGAAATAAATTCACAACAGCCACTACCACCTCTTTCTATAGTACTCTGGAATAGCCTGTTAGCATGCACGAACACTCTCTTGGCAGGTTCTCTAAGTGGAATCCTATGTGAACATATGTGTGCCACCTTCCTGCTATGTCAAACCTCACAGCATCTTAGTGTCCCTTGATCTTTGCAGGAGGCAGAAATCACCCCGGTTAGTTCAACAATTGAATCCACACAAAGTCAAAGTCAAAACCTTTTGCTTCCCATGCTTCTCCACCCCACACCTTGCTCATGTAGGATCCTCAAGGCAATCCCCATTTCTCATTTCCAAGTCCTCATTTCCAAAATCGCAGTCTGTGCTCTGTGGTTCTCTTCCTGACCCTGCCACAGAAGCCCTGTAGTTCCACGCAGCTCTGCAAGTCTGACTCCTGGCTCACACGACACACACTCCTTTCCAGTGTCCTCTGTAGTTGCTGGAGAAGCCTGCACTAATGAAGTGCCACAACACACAGGGATGCAACAGCCGCACTCACGGGTTGGAGGCTAAAATTCCAGATCTAGGCACAGACAGCTTTGGCTCTTTCTCAGGCCTGTCTCCTTTGTCCTCACAAGATCTTCACTCTGTAAGTGTCCAGATTTCCTCTCCCTATGAAGGCACCAGTCATATGAGATAAGCGTCCAACATAATGGACCTGTAAATCCCTTCTATCCACTATGAACACATGCTAGGGAGCTGGGAGCTAGAATTCCAATGTATTAGATTGGTGTAGGGGACAGAATTCAGCCCACAATACTTTCCCTGTCCAACCATCCAACTGCCTCTCTGTCCATTCATCTTTTTTCTTCTTCACCCTCCGAGTTACTACTTCTTGTCTCTCCCTCAGGTCCATCAACAGCCACCAAGCTCATCTCCTTGTCTCCCCAGAGCGGATGTCTCAGCCTCACCCTCTGGGTTTGCACACATGGACTTGTGGCTTCATAAACAATCCTTCACCAACCGGCCTCATCCTTAGGGGTTTCCTTTGCCTCTGGCTCCGCAGAGAGTCGGGCTGTGTGCATCTCTTGCCCTTTGCACACAGCTCTTGACCCCAGAGGTGCTTAAGAAATGTCAGGGATACGTTACAATGAATCCTTCCTCAGAGGTAGCTTAGCTTAGCTCCATCCCCTAACGTTTAGAGAGGGCTATCAAGGGAAGGGGAGTTTGCCAGGTGCCAGTGCAGTATGCAAACACGGATTCTGTTGACAGCTGGAGGAGGAGGGTGGCGATGCCCGTGCAAAGGACACCTAGGCAAACGCTCTACAGTTACCTCATCTACTTTCCAAACAGGAAAAGGAGAAAGGGGGATTGAGGATGCCCAAGGAATGATAGTGAATTCATGAATTTTCTGCTAATACAAAAAGAGCAAATATTCTTTTAGGAGCTTTGGAGAAAAATCACTTTTCTTTGACCTAGTGGGTTGAAGATATGAGATAAAATGGACTTCCTTCCAGTTGGGTGCTAATCCTGTGGAAAGGAGAACCGACCCATGGGAGGAAATGCTGTTGAGTTTTGGTGGCCCTCGAGGGCAGATAGTTGAGTGGTATTGGCTAGGGGTAGAGTTATGGTGGTGTGTCCTTTGGGCTGTGTCTGAGTCCTTCCTGAGTGTACTCATGAGGCCTTGTAGACTGTCAGCTTTTCTGTCTAGGAGTGTAGGAGAGGGCTTCAGAGGCTGCGCTCAGCAGAGACATCTATTCCATTAAAGTCAGGCCTGCTTCCCTTCTCTCCCCACCTTACCTCCTCCCTCTGTCTTTCCTTTCTTTCCTCCCTCTTCCTTCATCCCTTTTCTTATCTCTCCCTCCCTGCTCTCTCCCTCATTCACTGTCAGGAAGGCCCATGCCAGAAGGGCCCATTCAGCGTGTCGTGGCAGCAGCAGAGGCTAGCAGCGCCAGCAGTTTCCACAGTGAGTCCGGAATTCATTCTGGGGAGCCAGGGGCTGACCAGGGCTGTCCGTACAACAGACAGCTTGCAGGCTTTGGAGAGGAACTTCCATGTGCGGGAGGCTGCAACCAACTTTGTTTTGACTGCCTCCTCTCATGGGGGCATCGATTAACGTCCATGGAGGTTCCCTGCCAAAGCCGTCAGTCTGCTTGTGATGTCTCACGGGGACATGGCATGGTGGGGGTGTGGGGCCATGATCTGCTAAAAGAAGGTGCACATCCTGATCTAGGTGGCTGCCAGCAATTCTGTGTAGGCCTGTGTGTTGGTGGAGGCTGGAGGCTCTGCATGGATGGCAGTTTGGCTGCTTTCTCGCACTGCAGGAGGTGTGGCCTTGAGTCTTGCATATATATGGTGGTTGTCTAATGCTCCCTAAGAGGTTCCCTTGAGGGATCTGAGAATATCATAAACAAGTAGGCCGATGGGTTGTCCAGAAGGAGGTGTGCACTTGGTCTCACCTGAATCGTCTTCTAAAAAGATACTGATGCTCATGACAGTTATTGAAAGACCACAGTTACTAAGTCATCTGTATATTTGGGGTAGATTTCTATCTCCTCATTTTAATGCCTATGGTACTTTTTGGGAGGAGATGGACCCATTTCAGTTCCAGTAGAAAGTCCACCTGTCCTGACCTGGTTATCAGACCGTATCAAACAGCTCCTTTCCACATTTCCTCTGCTTTCTTTCCCATTCTGTTTCTAGAACAGGTCACAGAATCACAAAACTTATCAGCCCTTAGAAATCAAGCGGAAGGCTTCTGTGCAACCCTGAGAAACTGTCTCTCCGGGCTAGATGCTGTGTTTAAACACCGACTGAGCGTGCTGTTGAACGGGGGAGTTTCCAGTTCTAATGTGCGATGATCTGCCGGTGCTACCGCTCTCATGGGCAGGTGCACGGGGGGCACTCTGACGAGTTCATTCATTTCCCGCCTGATTTGGTTAGCGAGGTAAATTAAGCATAGCCTCCCAGGTTCTCCCAGGGCCTCAGTTGCACAGGTTTCTCATTGACACTGCTACTTAGAGAGGAATTAAGGTTCAGGATTTTTTTTTTCTTTCTTGCCAGCCTTGTGTGACACTTGCAGGCAGAATGACTACAAGAACTCAGGCTCTTCTCTTTAAAAAAAAGAAAGTCATGTGTTTTCAGGTACTTTAGGGTCAAACTATTGGTTTTAGGAGTTGACAAGGTTTGCTAAAGTGCCATATTGATCATGCGTATTAGCTCATTTGAGTAGTTATTTATTATAAATCAATTGTATGCACTTGATTATCTCAACTTGCTCACTGCTAGAATAAAAAGAGAAGCTCTTAATAATTAAACAGGAAAGAGCAGCACACATCTCAACCTTCCCAAGTATGTTAGGGCAGTCATGGATAGGGTAGGGAAAAATCTCTGCCTTTAATTAGGGAAATCAAAGACCAAGTGTAAGGTACAGAGAAAATTAAGGAGTGGCAGGTCCTTAGAAAAAAACTAAGGAAGAGGGGAGACAGAGAAGTGTGATCTGATGTTGATAGATAGTGGAGGTGATAGTGATAGTGGTGTGCGTGTGTGTACACAGGTGCATGCACACATTCACACATGTGTGCATGTGTGTGCAGATTTACGTAGGTGGTCAAAGAAACTGAAGTGTTTAAAAATGGCAGTGCATATCTTACTCAAGTTCTCCAAGCACAATTCTCACGACTTAATTAAATGGTCTGAAAGAAGTCAGAGCTGAAAAGTCTGACTCAGATGAAAACATACGCTTTAGATAACAAGAAACACATACTTGGTGGCCCTGCATTGGCAAAGCAGGCTTTGCTTGGTGGTTAGCATGGCCTTCATGTGCTGGAGACATCACTAAGGAGGACATCAAAAAGGAAATAAACTGATTCATTCATTTTAAAAGCATCTTTGTAGGAAGTCCCTTAATCTGTGATTTACATTGGCCATTTAGGATGTCCCAAGGCTTCTCTTTCTTTGTTCTGGTGGCAGTGGGAAAGGTAATTTGCATTTGAAGAGCATCTGCTGTGGGTTGACACTTCGCTAGGGACTTTGAGTTAACTTATTTATTTAGTTTACACTGTTCCCACAAAGACTTTATCCCAGTCCCCCTTTAAGGAAGAGCACAGAGGCATTGAAACACAAAAATAGAGATGAGTGGAGCCAGCATGGAAATCCAGGTTGACTGAAGTCTAAAACCGCTATCTTTATCAGTCGATCTCAGTAGCCATCCTTGGGTACCAGTTAGCATGCAGTAGGGAAGGGAAAGAAGAGCTGGACACCCTAGGCTATCCTGTAGTCCTGGGTATGTGCTAACTTGCATGGCTGGGTCAGGAGCTATTAGTAGATGTGTTGGGGGTGATGTTCATGTTGATGCTGGTTGTGCATGAAGGCAGAGCAACATCTTCTGCTTCTCCATGTCATGTCCTTCTTAGGAATGAATGGGCCCGGGAAATTGCTTTTGGAAGCATGTGAGCAAGTCTTCCTGTGTGGTGTCCTTGTTAAGTAGAGATAAAAAGGAACCTTGGTGCAACAGGGGTCCTGGTTCTCAAGCACTTTTGAAGGAGGGCCAGCGCATGGTACTTTGGTATAGTTAATGCAGAGGGAGAATGCATGCAGAGTTGTTTTGATGGGGGTTGAGTGAAGAGTTGAGTCGAAGGTAACTTCTGATTCCACATTGCCTTTCTGAATGGAATCCACAGATTCACCTCATCTGATTTGGGGATGCTCCCTGTGAGAAGCAGGTGTATCTGAGCCACACCTCAGCTGTTCAGTATCAACTGTGCACCTTTGGATCTGTTTGCAACAGACTTTCATATATCTTCAAGAAAATATGTCTTGCTTTATGCATAAGATGGACTCTTGAGGTTCCATGGGTTCTCCCCAAAAGTCACTACTTACATACATAAGTCGTCAGATCTGACATAAGAAAGACAAAATGTATTTTAGGGTGTCACTATCCTTAAGAAAACTCGGTTTTCTTAAAGGTTACTTACTTTACCTATAGTTATATTGTTACCTGGGCTTCTTGAACCTATTCATCCCAGGATAAGGGTTCTGTCTATCCAATGGTAATTAATCTTTGAACTCCTTAGCATTTTGCAGTGTGATGTCCTGAATAGGGGCTCTCAGTGTATGACAGAGCAGGTCTCTTAAGTTTCACAGGAGGTTCCTTTTGGATAGAGAGACGTTATTCCTTACCTTTCCATTCCCTTTTCTTACTACCCCAATGGCAGCACCACAAGAGTGCATTCCATGCTTACTGTTCTCATCTGATTATTAGACTAGGGTGTCCCAGTCACACCCTGGTGCTTCTCAGCTTATGGGCTGCTACATGATTTTGTTCTTCACCTACAAACTAAAGAGAAAAGCTTTGTTCAGTCTCCTTCCTAGGATACATCTCTCTGACTTAGGGCTCCGAGTCCCTTCCCTGATATAATACAAGCAAGCTACTTACCTTTTCTTCTCAAACATTGACCCGTCTCGTCATCGACTGACTTCTCTGTTCCGTAGCTGTGAAACTCTGTGAAGTCCCAAAGGGAATGGAGGTGAAGCTGAGAAATATCTACTTCTGATCCTTCTTTGGGCTGGCTATCTATGGCCTATTTGGCCACTCGGACATGCAGGGACTGTCTTAAATCTCAGGAGGGGTTAGTCACAGTTAGAAGGGCTACTACCTCTGCAGACACGACTAGTTCCCTGGGTTCTTTTCTGGATAGGTGGTCACCCCTTCAAATGGCAAGTAATCTTTGAACTCCTGGTTCTCTTAGAATTTTGCACTGTGATGATGTGTGTAGAGTTTCTCAGAGCCAAACAAGTCCTTAGGACAGGATGGTAAGAGGTCCTTGGGATGGGTGGGGCTCAGGCATTCAGGCAAAAGATGTGTAGGCGCCCCTCAGAAAATGTCAGGACACTGTTTGGCTATACCACCCAAAACTGCTTACAAGGGGAGTTGCCCTTGGCCTTGTCTCCCCTTCTTTGATTGGACCTTAACTCTCAAAGCTGTGTGAGTGCATTTGCTCCTCTGATTGTTTTTAGAGACAAATGGGTCTGAAGAAATCCATATGTCTGGAAGAACTGGGGCAGAAGTGGGTAGACACTGGTGGGGAGTTCCGCTGTTTCTAGGCTGGTGCCTGTCTCTTACCGTAGGTAGTTAATTCTGCTCAGAATTAGTGCTGCCTTCTTCCCGCAGCCACTTGTGGTTAACCCTGAAGGAAAATAGAAAACCATCAAGACCTCCAGCCGAATGCATTTACATGCGCCTGGCTGAGGAAGTTGTCACCCTGATGGAGTTTTCAGATGTTAGCATCATGGTTACACGTCATGAACGTATCACATGATGGCTTATGGATGGTCAAGTACCCAGTGTATGGCTCTTGCCATGCAGGGCACAAGGTGGGTGAGATGAGGTAATTGCGTTATGCAGAGAAAAGTCACCATGGGCAGACGACAGAGGCCAGACCCGTACCGGACAGCCGTTTCCAGCCTGTCTATGGGAAACATAGGTTGCAATCTGATGTTGTCTTTATGAGTGCTGCCTGGGATGATGGGAGCTGTCATCTGACTTCATCGCATCTGCCGATATAGATAGTTCAGAATGAAAGCCGCTCTTCAACTTTTACAGGGGTGTTTACAGAAATCAAATTGTAAGCTGTCTAACACATTTTCCTAAATTCACTACTCCAGCTCATCAGTTTGCGGGCTTTATAGCATCTTTACTGGAAACAAACAAATAACAATAACCAAAAAAAAATTTACTGGTCAGTCTTCCTTCAACTTGAAATTCCACAAGAATTTCAACTTGGTAGTGCATGCAAAGATGTTGATTATTGGAGTCAGAATATTTTAAGCTTAAGTCTTAAATCTCTCTCGCTCTTTCTTCTTCTAATAAATTACCTGATTTCTTTCCCCCTTTTCTTCTTACCTCTCACCTTTACTCCATGCAAAGTGGTTGGTAATAATTATTTTTAGAGAGCAGGTATGTCTCAGAAGGGTGAATGAAGCCATACATCTTAATTCACTCACCATGATGGCTCCCGACCTTGCTATTCCATGGCCCTGTTCATTGAGACAAGGGCGTTACTTCTGGCTTCAAACTTGAAATGTTGAAAGTATCTTTTTCACCTCTGTTAGGGTGGGGGGTCAGAAGTTTGGATAACTCAAGTCATCAAACTCCTCCTGGAGACAGTCCACCCACTCTAGCACTTCTGAGGGTGACCCACTAGGTGACCTAGGAAAAGACTTTAGTTTCAGTAGGCTGGGAAAACTTTTGGAAACAGGAACACATATGAAAGACGAGCCTTATGTTTGGGAGAGGGGAGAGCTAAAAACCATCCAACTGGGATTACTGGCTCAGTGTTTAAGACTTTCTCCAGTGTTGATCCTGTGAGAACCCCCACCCCACACCACCGGGGGCCTTCTGACCTTGAAGTAGAAGCCAAGAGGCAGAACTTGTTTACAAAGGGAGAAGGTGTGACCCACAGCTGCAGGCCTCCACAAGCTGCCTGGAGGCTCTGAGCCTCCATCCCTTTCATCTGAGTCCGCCTCCTGCACCCTCCCTTCTATGCAGAGAGGCCTCCTGGGATCTTGATGCAGAACAGCACACCGGGCCCCAGGACTCTGAGCTTCTCCCAGACAGGGGAGCATTCTGAGCTTATTCACTCTCTGCTTCATGGGAACTTTATGTGTTGAAGCAGATGGTACCTAGAAGTCCCTAGGCGCAGCCCCTCCGGAAGCCTACCAGGTTTACAGATAGGGGCATAGGAGCCTGTGGATGAGGCAGGCAGTGTGATGTAGTGTTGGAGAGGAGGGCCTCCTGAGGTCTGGCTCTTGCTTTCACTGGTTTGTCCACATATACACGTGTGTGCAAATACACACACACACACACACACACACACACACATCTCTACAAAATCAGGCTGCCAAGGTGGCAAGTACTATAAAGGATCTTTGTTCAATGCTCTTTGTATACTGATTCGGATAAATAATTACTCTTTGGGCAAATTCGTGTAGTTTCTGAGCAGAGAAGAATTTTCACAAGCCATCAGTCTAATCCATCATTATTACAGATGTAAACATTGAATCTGAAAGGAACCCTAGGCTTCCAGAGACCTAGGGTCACACCTCGTCAGGACTGTGACAAGATCTTGGGTGTTTGAGTCCTAACCTGGTGTCTTTTAGTTGGATTCCAGGTTGCTGCTGATGCTGGGTCCCTGTTCTGCCTCCTCCTAGAATGCTGGAGATGTCGCTGGCCTCTGTTAGGGTAATGCGACTGGGTCAATCAATACCCCTCTCCTAGAATTTCTCAGGGGATGCCTAACTAGGAGCTTGTGCTGAATAAAATCGTCATGTAGCAGCTTGTGTTGATGAATCGCTCAGCAGTTCACAGAGCACTCTAACTGCCATTATCAGACGTCCTCAGGCTTCCCCGAAAATGTCACTCTGCTAGTCTTTTCCCCCCAAGTTGTAGTCCCTCCTTTCCGTGAAGAAGAAGAACGGGTGTCAACTGCTTCGTGTGTGTGGTCCTGCAAGTGAACTCTTTCCTCTTAGGCTGAGAGTATCTGTCTTCAAGGATGAAAGGGTTTTGTTTCATGACTCAAAGAAGCATCCCATTTTCCACTGGGCAAACAGGTGCATCTAGTTCCCGAAAAAGCTCTGGGGTGTCCAAAGCCCCAATGTCCTGACTCTCATCTGAGCTGCTTCAACAGACATCAGTGAGGTTAGATGGGGCAGCCAGGAGTTTGCCAAGGCTTTCCTTGCTACTCATGTGTCTCCCGTGATGTGCTTCCAACTTTCCTTAGCCCGGGGATACAGCCATGGATGACAGGTCTCTGCAGTGATATGTATTGTTTCCTGAAGTAATTAAAATATGCAAAGTGCTCCCTGTCCCCCACCCTCCTTTGCACTTCCCTAACTTCTTTTGGCATTTTTAAATGGCAGTTAATAAAACACAAGGGGGCCCAAAGGCTTTGGCCTCCCTCCAGCTAAAATGACTAATTTGGAGTGATCTGGAAGTCATAGTTGTTACCCCTGCCTACGACTGTGCCTTTCTGGTTGATCTGCAGAAGCTGTACTACATGACCTTACTGGTCAGGGAAAGTCAGTGTCCAGAGGAAAAGGGGAAGCAAATGCCTGGCTTGCTTTTGGCAGCAACACAGAACCAGAAAAGGTGCCTCATCTTTCCTCAGGGTGGTTTTATGTTGAAAGGGCAGCAGCCTAGGACACTGGGAAGTAATTCCCTAATTCACCCTAATCTCTACCATCCCTGGCCACCAAACACCCCCTTCTACTTACATAGAGAAAATCATACCCCCTCATTTAAATTTTCTAAGTGCGGGGCTCAGAGGTTCCTTTATGTGAATATGTGCACACAGTAGAGCAATATACTGACACCCCCACATCTGTAACCACCACCCTGACTGTTCCTTGCTAACGTGCATGGAGAGTTACCAAGCTCCAGGCACCCTGCCCAAATTTCCAGGGATCGTTCTCATTGAATCCTCATGGCAAATCTTATTAATATTTAACCCATGGGCAAACTGAGATTTCTCAAGGAGACTTGACATGAAGCATCTGCATCATGGTAGTATGTCCTTCCTGCCTTCAGGACCACTTAGGAGCGCGGCAGCCCTTTCATCCATCTTCGGTTCCTGTTTCTGCACCCATCAGTTCTTCTAATGGGAGACCTTACCCCTATTCAGGAGAACTGAATAAAGTATGCAGGGTTCTGAATTTCCCAAAGTGTCAGACCTGGCCTCAGTTTTTTTTTTTTTTCCTCTAGGTCTACGCACATGGTTGGTTACTTGTCTCTCCTCACCCCAGGCAGCTTTCAGGAGTTCCTGGTCCTGAGATACAGTATATATACACACATACTGTATCCAGAGAGTCTTCACAAGGGATGAAGGAAGAACACAGTGGGCAGAAACTCCTTGTAGATGGTTTCCAAGTAGCCAGCAATGTTGCAGGTGTCATGCTACTGAAGGAGATGCCATTGTTCTAGGAAATACTGTTCTTAGCTCTTGTCAGGGTCGCTGTCTGCTAGTGGCTGTCCTTAGGACTGTTCCTTAAGTAGTCCTCCAGCCCCAAGATGACTGGGATTGGGAATCAGGCAGATGTTTGATGCTGCTTCTAGGGCATCAACACAGGGTCTAACAGTAGATGTACAGGCTTCCCCTAACATCCACACAGGACTTCTATATTCCAGACCTCACAAATGGTGAGTCAGGAGGGCTAGAATTGGGGCCCTGCAGTTAGGAAGTGACATCAGTTAGGAAGGTCACCTGACCTGGGTGTCTCAGCCAAAACTGAGGAGGCAGGCAGGCTCTCATCCTGAGTCTTCCTAGAAACAGAGTCTCTCTGGCTCATGAGGAATGATATTCCATGGGTTGATAAATAGTCCCTTTCCCTCATGGCACCTGTGGTGTATATCTGTTGTAATTTCAGATTTCTTTACAGTAAAATCAGTTCTCAATCAGCATAGTGTACAGAGTTGTCATCTCGGCATTTGGGATGCAGAAGCAGGAGGATTGTGCCTATGCTATAGAGTGAAGTCAAGGCCAGCTTGGGCAATTTTGTAAGACCCTGTCTTAAAATAAAAACAAAAGTCAAGTGAGCAACCAGAAACAAACAGACACCTTAGGTCTGGGGTTCTAGCTCAGGGTAGAACATGTGTGTAGTGTGTACGACCCTGGGTTCATGCCAATAGGTAATAGAAATCAGACTTAGAATATCTGAATCAAGAGTCTCTAGTTCCTTTGTTTGAATGTAGGTGTGGTAGCCAATAATAGGAGTTATTGTTGGTGTTTCTTTTATTCATGTTGTTGAGAAAAGAAGTAATGGAGCTAATTCTTGAATAAGTTTGCCTTTTGAATAAAAGACTGTTTCATAGTTTAGTTCTTGTAACATGAGGGCCTGCTAGTTGGGGTTTCTGTCCTGCCCGATACCCCAGCCTTTTAGTCCCAGAGAAAAATCACACAAAGATTCTGCATTAGGTTATAAACTAATTGGCCCATTAGCTCAGGCTTCTTATTAGGTATTATAACTTATATTAACCCATTGTTCTTATCTATGTCAGCCACATGGCTCAGTACCTTTCTCAGCGGGACAGCTCACATCCTGCTTCTTCGGTGGACTGGACAAGAGTGGGGGAATGGGCTTCTTTCTTCTCAGAATTCTCCTGTTCTCCTTGCGCCACCTCTACTTCCTGTCTGCCTTTCCCACCTATACATCCTGCCTGGCCAATCAGCATTTATTTAAAACATGATTGACAGAATACAGAATTGTTCCCCACCAAGTTCTTTTTTTCCTTTTTAAAGTTTTAGTAACTACTACTTTATATGTATGGATATTTTGCCTGCATGTATGTATTTGCACTGCATGCATGCCTGGTACCCATGGAGGCCAGAAGAGGGCACTGGACCCACTATAACATAATTGAAGATGGTTTTAAGCCACCATGTGAATGCTGAGAACAGAAGCCTGGTCTTCTGCAAAAGTACGTAGCAAGCACTCTTAACAACTGAGCCATCTCTACAGTCCCTCCTAGTTCATTTTCATGAGGCCACTCATATTGCTTTTCTTTTATCTCCTACATTAGAACCTCCCACTCAGAGCAATGTCACAGGGCCCAGCCTAAAGGACAATGTTGTGTATTCTATCTAGCCCCAGGCTTGCCTTCTCTGGAATTCCCTTTAGCTGCCCTTCCTGAGTACCATAGCCATGCATTTGTTGTTGTTTGTTTGTTTTCAGACAGCCCAGATGCAGGGATCAAGGCTGGCAGGTATGCAGTTTCTGGCTGCCCCTCTAAACTGTGCCTCATGCTTCTTGGTGGCACTGTCTTGAACTTAAAAACTCAAAGAGGGAAGGGCTTGGAGTATGGGGGTACAGCCTTCTAGCTGATGCTCTTCTGGTGACTGATGGATTGATGTTCCATCCCTGATCTGGTTTTTCACCCACTGTGGTCACCTCTGTGTTGTAAGCGCTCATGAAGCAAAATGTCTAAATCTCTGGAAACTTGGGAGATGCTTGCAAGGAAGATTTAGATTCAAATTCCTATACACGTATATGTCCCCTTTCATTTACTACCTTATTTCATTTAGGAACATGTTGTGAGTAGGTGCATTATTATCCCCATTCCACACTCAAGGAAACATGTCTTCTAGAGGATAAGCCCGCTAAGGCTACGTAACTGGTACCCAGCCCCTGTTCGGTTACGCATCATTCCTCTGGTTGCTTTGGCTCCTCTGCTTCCTCAATCTATCACACGTTTTCAGTCTTTCTTATCGTAACACATGAAGGGCAGGCAGCAAACTATCTAGCCAAGTAAACTTTGTTTCAAAGAGGTGATCTCTAACTTGGTCTAACTCAGTGTGATTGAAAACTGGAACATAACGGCTGGTACTTGAGAATTACAGGGTAATTTAAAAAAAAAATCTTGGTTCAGTCCGTAGAATGATTTGCCTTCCTTTATTTATAGCGTTTCTGTGCACATTTGAGGTCTGGGTGGCTTCTTTGGACTTTGATGGACTTTGATGGAGTTTGATGAATTTGAGCTGAGTTGAGACCTCTAGTTTTGTTCTGTGAACTGCGTTCTTTTAACAGCTTAAAGTTTGTTTCCATGAGAAGATTTCAGTGCAGCCAAGAGGCTGGAGTTAAGGCATCTGGAAAGGAAAATCAGGGCCAAGCCATTTTTTTTTTTCATTGCAAAGTTTGCTCTCTCTAATATATAAATACACATATTGTTTGGGCGTACTAAGGACAGGGAGGATTTGAGTGAGTGCCAGCATTTGGTCCCAGTTTAGGAAGGGAGGGCGGATAAGGTGCTATAATAGGTGTGTATTCCTGGAGCACCCACATAAGAACTTTGCTCCTGGCAATTCAGCTTTAGGTAAGAGAGTTGGGAAGACTCACAATGGACTTTATTTATCCTCTAGGCTCACATTTTTAAACAGCTTGGCTCTTAACTTCTTGTAGTTTTGCAAGACTCTGAGGATTTTGCCCTAATCCAGGGTCTAGAGGCTCAGAAGCCGGCAGCCTTTCCACCAAGGGTGTGCTAAATGGATGCCAACCGCATAAATGGTCACAGAGCCCAGTTTTGCGGGAAACCGGCTCTAATGTCTTTGTAAATTTTCTCTCTATTTTTTTTCTCGGAAAAATTTTTGGGGCCAAGATCTTCAATTTATCAACAAAAAATGTGAGGTGATAGCTTGCAGCCATGCTCTTGGGAAGAGTGGGGAGGCCAAAGCAATTCTGACGTCATAATTCTCAGGTCTGGTATCACTGTAGAGAAGGCTCCCTCTCAAGTGCTGAGTCTCCCCGGCATGTGAGCCAGGAACTTTCTGTATTCAGAGAGAATTCACAGCTAGACATGAAAATTTTAAGTGTACATTTATGTATCATGGTTTTAAAATCAAAATACCTTTCAGACTAATATATCTTAATCCACACAAACTGAAGATTGGTTTTGCTCAGGGACTTGAAGTTCAGTTTTAAAGCAAGAGAAAAAAAATAAGTAAATGCACGGATTAGCTACCTTTCTTGTCATGGTGTTGTGGTGGTTTGAATCAGTTGGCTCCCATAGGCCCACAGAGAGTGGCACTATTAAGAGGTATGGCCTTGTTGGAGAAAGTATGTCCCTAGAGATGGGCTTTGATGTTACAGAAGCTTAAGCCACACCCAGTGTCACTCTCTCTTCGCACTGCTTGCTGATTCAGATGTACATCTCTCAGCTGTCTCTCCAGCACCATGTCTCCTGCATGCCGCCACGCTTCCCACCATGAACTAAAGCTCTGAACTGTAAAGCCAGCACCAATTAAATGTTTTTCTTTATAAGAGTTGCCACGGTCATGGTGTCTCTTCACAGCAACAGAAACCCTAAGAAAGGCTACAAAAGTCCATGACAAAAGCGACTGAAGGAAGAAAGGAAGGACGGAAAGGCTTATTTTTTTTTTCACAGTCTGAGAAGATGCCATCCAAGATGGCTGAAGTCATGGCTGTGGGAGTGTGAGGTGACTTGTCACTTTGTATCCACAGCTGGGAAGCAGAGGGAAGTGAGTTCTGCTTCTCTGCTGGCTTCCTAATCTCAGCCTAGAGTCCTATCCCGTGGACTGCCTCAACCATATTCAGGGTGGTCTCCCCTTAGTTCATACATTTTCACATCTAGAGGTGTGTCTTCTACATGATGATAAACCCAGCCAAGTTGAAAGTGAAGACTGACCGCCATGCTATAGGACCAAACATTCATATGACTGAAAGCGGGGACTTTTCAGTGATATACTCTGATATATCATATCATATCATATCATATCATATCATATCATATCAACATATATATATGTTGTAGTTAAACAATATAGTTGCACAGAAACCAGCATGAAATTATGAAATTGTCACTGCTTTCTTCTGGGCAAGATTTCCACTTCTTGTACAGAGATGTACAGAGGAATTTCTTCGGATTTCTCCATCCTTGTCTGAAGATGTGTAGGGAGATTTCTGAAGATTTTTTTCCCCATCCATGTGTGCTCAGGAATTAGAGCTCCAGTGTCATTTCTTTCAAACCTTAGATTCTGAGGACCTTAAATTTGGGAGGCAGGACAGGATTGATACTCTGAATGGCACCTGGAGAAAATGTAGTTTTGTTAAGGTAAGGGTGGTTGTCCCTGGACATCATGAGACCCACTCATACTCAAGCAGGAAAAGGAAATGACAATTGGAGAAAGAGAGGAGTCACTGATAAAAGCCTGGCAGATAGAAACCTGAGGTGGGGAATTTGAAACCAAGGGCTCTGACCAAGAGTAAAGAATGCCAAGATTCTGAGATCTGCATACAAAGTAACAGTTACTGGTCCTGAGGGCTCCCACAGAGGGGGAAGTAAGTTACAAATGAACTCTGGACTAGAGAAGCTCCACCGAGAGTAAAAGAACACCAATGACCACCATCTTTGGGCATGCCCTGAGTATTACCCCATTGCACAGAGTCCCTCCTTTTACTGTAGCTATTACAGTCTCTTGGGAGGGATGCAGTTGTGGGAGCAAGGATTAGCTCTTTTTGAAGAGTACCGTCCCAGTATTCCAGATCACTCCATGTCCCACTGCTCTATGCCACTTAAGGCTCATGCCAGGGAATGAATTAATGAATTAGTGAATGAGCAGATGAATGAATGGACTGGCAAGAAAGCCAATAGCTGGGGCTTGCATTAAGTGTTAAGCAGCCTTCTCAGGTAATGAAGAATATGTAGGTTGAAGTTTTATTTGTTTCTTTAGTGAACATGGGTAATTTTCTCTGTGCTAAGTCATGCAATTAAGAAGCAGTAAAATTGAATTAAAAAAATGGCACCTGCCATGAATGGCAATCTCTAGATGATTAGATCATTTTGTCATAAACATCCATTTCAAAGTTGTAACAATTCTTTGTAGCTGATTTATCAAAGAAGATAGGTTGCCTTAGTATCTTCTTCCAACAGTCTGGCTTGTCCCATATTCCTTCCAAACAGAGGAAGTTTGAGTTGTTTCCAGAAACTCTCTGCCCTGTAGCTATGCACTTAGGTAGACATACTCTTCTTTGCTGGGTCTTGGTCTGAGTATTTGGAATATGGGTAACTATGTCTCCTTCTGTCTAGTATAGTCCGAGTTGTGTGAGGATTAGATGTTTTCAACGTCTGGGTGAGAAGATATTCACCTACTTTGGTGCCTTATTGTCCCTGTAATAGACAGAGAGGCACAGGGAACCTTCTAAAGCCTAGCTGAGTTTCTCTTTGATCTAGAACAATAGGTTCCTTCTGACTACAGCAAAGCGGGAGCCCTTCATTGGAAAGGCCCAAACACAAATCCCCTGTCCCGGATGACAGGGAAAAGCTGCGGGGGAAGACTTAGGAGATCTGAGAATTCCCTGCAATGCATCTGCACCCAACAAGATCTGGAACTGGGCCACCTGCAGCCACTCCACACCTGGCCCCTTCAGCACTATGTACTTAGGGCTTTCAAGGATGCAGATGAGACTAAGAACTAAGGGCTAGGATGAAGACAGGATGCTTGAGTCCTAAGCAAGCAGACACCTACACTGGTCAGCAGGCTGTTTTTCCCCTCATCTTGTCTCTTATTGCCTCCCTTTGGGAATGGGTGAGACAGAGACCCACGGAAAGACAAGCGAGGCACAGGACCTTTCTCTTCTGCATGGAAATGTTCCAGGCCTGAGCACTCCGAACTTTTATGATCCCGTAATA
Source organism: Dicrostonyx torquatus (assembly GCA_028555095.1). Lineage (NCBI taxonomy): Eukaryota > Metazoa > Chordata > Mammalia > Rodentia > Cricetidae > Dicrostonyx > Dicrostonyx torquatus. The sequence continues at coordinate 1,610,230 of JAQHUG010000250.1, read as the reverse complement.
ATTCTGGAAAACTCTGCATGCCCCTTACCCATGTAAAGCTGTCAGTGGGAAAACTTCTATATGGTTGGCTGCAACCTTTTAAACAGTTGCAAGTGCGACCATCATTCCCAGAACATTGTAAACATTGACATTAAAAAATACATCATTCCCTTAGTGCATCTAATGAAGTTTAAATACCAGAGCAATTTGGTACATCATCCATTTAACACATGAGCAAGTTCTTAAACAGCCATTTTTACATGGCTCCTTTTTCTTCCTGAATTTATATTTTCATTCCAGTTACCACACTGAATTTTATCTTTATATAATTTATTTTTATGCTTGAAAGCCCTTTATTGGCCACTCTATCAGAGTTTCCTGTGACAAAAAGTGTGTATGAAGATTTAAATTTAATTTTTAATGTCCAGTGACCATAAGTTTCTAAATGTTAAGAGATTTTTTTGGAATGAGTATCTCTGCAATTATTAACAATGTGAAGAAATAGGCAGTAGATCAAAATAATATCTCTTTATACCAGCTTTGGATGGCTATAGAAGAGAAAAGTAAACTGTGAATGGAAATTTATCTCCTCTATTTACCAATTACAACATGTATTATTAATGAATTTATTTATTGTTAGTACAGAGGGTGATTCAGGATAAATTCCATCTTTTTTTTTTTATCCAAGAGGCAGGATCAAAGCAAAGCAATATATGTTAAAGAAAGGTATTTTCTTTCTATTGACATATGACTCAAGTTTTTGAACTATTTGCCTAGGCTATGTATTAATCTGCTATCAAGGATTATTTTGCTTTTTGCTCACACGATAGCCTTTTAGGTTTGTTTCCCCTTACAGCTTGTTTATTTATGTATTTATTTATTTATGATTTGGAATTGGAGGCTCAGAGTCCATGAATTGTGTTCTATTTACCTAAGACATTGCTAGACTACTGGCAATTCTAAATTTAAATTTAGAAAATAGGACTATAAGGTTTGAGGATCTGCAAAATACCTGGAAACTATGCGCACTGAGGATGTGCTCTGAGGTTTTCGTGCGTTTCCAAGCTCTGCAGGCTCAGGAGTGCAATCACTTCGGCAGGTATGGTTCACTGTGTCTTTTCCATGGGAAGAAGTCTGTCGTAACGTGGAAATAGTTTTCTGTCAGTGGGGGTTGACTGGATAGACTAAGCAGCTGGCACACACAGTGGAGTCCTGTACAGCTAAATAAGGAAAGAGTGGGCTCCTGTTAAGAAAGCAAAGCACCAAACAGAGCAGCATTATTTGTCGTAGCCAGAACCTGGAAACAACCTAAATGCCCCTTGACCAAGGAATGGATAAAGAAAATGTGGTACATTTACACAGTGGAGTACTACACAGCAGAAAAAAGTAATGACATCTTGAAATTTGCAGTCAAATGGATGGATCTAGAAAAAAACATATTGAGTGATGTAACCCAGACAAATAGAATATGGACTTAGTCCTCAGTGGCTTTTAGACATAAAGTAAAGAAAAACCAGCCTACAGTCCACAACCACAGAGAACCTAGACAACAAAGAGAACCCTAAAAGAGACATACATGGATCTAATCTATACGGGAAGTAGGAAAGGACAGGATCTCCTGAGGAAATTGGGAGTGTGGGGATTAAGAGAGAGGGTAGAAAGGGATGGGGGAGGAAGAGAGGGGGGTAGAGAAAAATATACAGCTCAATGAAACAATAAAAATTTTCTCCATAAAAATTTATAAAAAGAGTTGAGGATCTACAAAATGCCTCAAAACTATGCTCACTGAGGACGTGCTCTGAGGTTTCGATGCATCTCCAAGCTTTGTAGACTCAGGAGGGCAGGGTTCATTGTGTTTTTTTCCAAGGGAAGAAGTCTGTCTTTCCGTGGGAAAGCTCTTCCGCCAGTGGGGGTTGACTGGATAGACTTAGCAACTGGCACACACAGTGGAGTCCCCACAGCTGTATAAGGAAAGAGTGAACTCCTGTTGAGAAAGCAAAGCACAGAACAGAGAAATTAATTTGAATATATCTGTGCCTGTGTTAAAAAAAGGGGGGAGGAGCAGAAAATAAACTAGAACAAATCAGAATTGTGCTATATATGAGGTTGAGAGTAGGGTGACCTAGTGCTAAGGGCAATCGTGGAATAAGACTAGAACTGTAATTTACAGAAAAGGACCTTGCTTTGTGTTCTTCAGATTGATACTATGTTTCCATTTTTAAAGCAGTTTGCAAGATCAACAAGTGACATTAAATGAGTTGGAAAATGAAAAGCCAAAAAAATTCCTAAAACTATAAAAGAAATAAAATAGGAAGTCTATTGGTATAGTAACTTTGAAGGGGCTAAGATAAATCCAGATCTACTGTTCCTCTCTATTCAGTGTGTATTTTAAAGACAGAAAGAATGGAGAGCAGTGTAGGTGGCTTGATGTTCAAACTATGCACACATTTTTAGCATGATTAAGAAGTGAAACTAATATGTTAAGAAAATTAAATAACTTACTAAGTTCTAGAAATCAAAAATTTTAGCCTAAGAAGAAAATTAAGATACAATGTCAAAGGAAGTCAAGCCATCCTTAATTTGAGTGTGGATAAAGCAAAATTGTGAGGTCTTTTCTCTTTCAAAAAATGGTTTCCTAGCTCTGAATTTCCCACTATAAAGACTCAGAAGTGATGACCACCCTAGTAGCTCTGAGCACTCAAGAGGATCCATACTATGGTCCCAAAATTCCATTGTGCATCAAAAAGATGCCGAAATCCTTGGAGAAACAGCTTCAAAGGCTCTGACATGAAATGTACAAGAGAAGCCTAGAATATTCTTTCATGTCAGAAAGTGAAGGTGCAATCCAAGACTACTGGGGTTATATGAGAAGAGAGAGGCACAGCTTTCAGAGGTTTCCACTGGCCAAAGATGGAAGGAAATGAGGCATCAAAAATAGTCCCTGCCATAGACCGAAGCACTTCAAGTGTGTGTTTTAAAAAGGAGCAAGTCCTGGAAACGTTTTTCAGAAGCAAAACAAAGCTCTCATAGCTGACCCTTGGAGAACGCTGGGTCTGCTTTTCTTATTGCTATGACCGGTAACCGGCAAGCAGCGACTTAAGAGAGGAAGCGTTTATTTGACTCAGAGTTTGAGGGAGTAGAGCCCACCATGGAGGGGAAGGTATGGTGGTGGCAGGAGAGTGTGGGGCAGTTGATGGCATATCGTTGGCAATCAGGAAGCAGAGCGTGTATGGAAAGTAAGAGATGGGGATAAAACCTCAAGACCCATCTCCAGGGATCCACTTCCTTCAGTAACGCTTCTTTTTAACCTTCTAGAAGTGTACCATAAGCTGGGGACCAAGCATTCAGATACACAAGTCGCTGCGTTCAAACCGCCTTCACACTATAATGCTAAGGGGTGAATTCACTGTTCTAAAAACTAGCAAATAAAAGTCAAGCAGAAATCTTGCCTAACTCATGTAAGTGTAATCGGTAGTCACATGGCAGATGAAGGGATGTTTTTATTTATAGATTTCCTGCTAATATAAATAGAAGGAATAGTATAGTTTGGATGTCATCCTTTTGAACCACTACTGAAATAATGGATTGGGGCAATAATCATCCATGGCTGCTAACATCACTAGGTAGCAGGGAACTTTATAGTGAATGATCAGACATAATCCACTGATCATCTCACATTGTGTTTTAGAGGAAGCACATGGCAGCATTTGTGAACTTGGCTCTGATCCTGACTGCAAATACTTAGTTACAAACGGGTGATAGGAATATAGAAAGTCTAAGGAATATAGTGAACTACTCCAAAATGTGAGCAATGTGGTGGCTCAAATGACCCAAGAAGATGAGAGCAAAGGCTGAAATCCCCCCCCCCCAAAAAAAAAAACACTGCTAAATTGATCCAACTTGTCAAGAGCACCCTCTCTTGCACACATGCATGCATGCACACATGAA
>JAQHUG010000250.1:1524241-1605987 GCA_028555095.1 Dicrostonyx torquatus | reverse complement strand
GCCACCACAACCGGCGATCTCATTTGTTATTAAATCAACTGTAGCTTCCACTATGCCTATCCCTCTGAGTCAAATTCAATGCATCTAAGAGTTTACCTGTAAATGACAACATAGAAAATATTTTAGGTTTTACAAGTAGCAACTCTGTCACAACATTAAGGTGGTTTATTTTGCAGTGATTCAACTCTTGGCCCCTGCAGTATGGAAGCAGTTGTAGACCATATGGGAAGAGGAATGCCAGGGATGCAACCCATTAGTGTGTGCTACTTATATGATGATATAACAATGTATGGGCATCATGTGTGTCCTAAGTCTTTACTGGCTATTATAGGAAAAAAGACATAGCTCAATGAGCCTCTAAGACACAAAGACCATGGTGAATCTTGCACAGGGTCAGTGACAGAGACAAAAGAAGAACAGGTCTTGGGATCCTGTGACCATCTAATTTCTATAGACTGACATCTAAAGCCAATGAACAAAGCCTCCCCTAAGCAATCCCTCCTTTTAGGTTTCCTAATTCCCACCTTTGTTGGTCCTGAGAGTGTGTAAGCGAGGACAGAGTAAGGCAGTGATGGGCAGTGGAAGGTGTCCCACAGAAGACAGGGGATTCTTCCCAAGAACAATTGATTCCAAGTTTCATTTCCTAGATTTTTATTTTAGAATTATTATTTGGCATATTTCCTGGATCTTAATAGTTTATGTTGCCCATTTTCAAGATTAGCCTCAAGATCTTTAAAGCTGTCCCTTGGAGAGCTCTGATAACAAACTGATATTACTCATGCAAAGCTTGGGCAAGTCATCCTCTTTTTATCTGAGAAGTGGGCACAATAGAGGCACCTGCTGCTCAGGAATAGGGACAGGATGAAACAAGAGAATATATGACATCATCATTCATTAATTAGTACTGTTGTTATGTCTGAGACTATGGCTTCCTGATAGCTTTTGTCTGGGTAGGTTTTAGGGTGGAGATATTTGTCATGATTGTTTTATCATTATGAGTTATGAGACCACTACCTTTCCCAGACTGAGTTTTCTAGTTATGCAGGAAGGAAATCAATATGGCTTCTCATGGACAATAAAGGAGGTCAGATTTGCTATGCTGTCCAGGAATATGTGAAGATGTAAACAGTGAGATGTGTGTCCACATCTCTGCACTAGTGATACCCAGTAGGGTTTTGTATCCATGATTCTGAGGCAGCCTTGTTGCTTAATTCATATTTTAAAGTTGAAGAAACTTAAGTACTCATCAAAAATCATACTAAAATTTAGGACTGGTTTTGTCATGTTAGGGACCTTACTCCTTGAAGAATGGAGCATAAATTTCACCCACGTTGGTGGTGCTACTCAAGAGTCTTCTAAAGGGGGCCCCTGTGACCAGCTAGTGTTCTTATGGCACTTGTCTGCTCAAACACTTAGACCCATCACAATTTGCACCCCACACTCTTGAACACAGAGACTTCAATTTAAAATGTTCTCTATATTTTGTATATTAAAAACCACCAACTGAGACAAATACTAGCATCAAGTGAAGGGTTCTATTATTTAAAATTATACACCCAGAATGATGTGTTGGTACATCACTGATTTCTGTTCTTTTTCAGTCAAAAAATCAGATGAGACAACCATTCTCGCATATTATATCACAAACATACTTCTTTTACAAAACTGATATTTTTATATGTACTTATATCTGCTGGTTTCTGTCTGTATATTCAAATGTTTGCGTTTGATTTTATCTTGAAATTTTAAAATGTGTTACGTGATTATTGTAAAATTTCAAAAACTATAGGAATACATATAACAAAAACGTGAACTTTCTTACTTGCATCTCTAGAGAAAACTTATGGACTCCTTCATATCATCCACAACATCACACACGATTACTGTGTATTTTCTTATGTTTATGTATTTCCATTTTTACATGAACAAGAATGACAAAGTGTATTTACCAATGAATTATGTTTTCATCTACTCCAGGTATTGTCTTGGACATAATTAGATATCAGTACAAGTAGCATTTTTGCATTCTGTTTTAACTCTCATATATACCTTTGAAAATGAATATATCCATACTTTTAGAAACAACAAAGAAAGGCCTTTAACCAAATAATTTTCCCTACACACAAGGAAATAGTTTTCTACTGTTTTTGCAGTGAAACGGATGGATTTGAAGACTCTTACAACATTAAGTGTGGTCAGATAAAATAAAAACTGTACCCTCAGAAGCCGATTCCAGTCTCACCACTGGCATCAGAATATCAGGCCTCACACCTTCTCCAGCATCAGATAGCAACCTTTCTTCTCCCTTTTTATCAAGTGTCTTTAAAATACATGTCTATGCTCTTTTACTTGGCATCTCTTCATTTGTTTGTGGCCATTTGTAGCTATTTTGTGGTTTGTCTGCTCTTAGTCTTTACCCATCTGTCTGTTGGTTTGCTTGTCTAACTAATGTGAAGGACTGCCATGAATCACATGGATTTTAATTTTTTGTCTGTCCCAGCACTGGGGAGGCAGAGGCAGAAGGTCTTCCTCCAACTTGAGGCAAGCCTGGTTTACACAGAAACTTCCAGGCCAGCCTGGGGCTACTTAACAAGGCTATTTTACAAAATTATTAGTAGTAGTAATGATTATAATAATTTGTATGTTACATATGTTGCAGATATTTCTGTCATTTGTCTTTTAATTATGAATTTTGTCTTTGCTATTTAAGTTTACAAAATTGTGTCTATAAATTATATCCTTTATGACTTTTTAAGTGTATGTCACGTAGGAAGGTCTTCTACTCCTGAGGTTATACAAATACCTTTATAAGTTTTCTTCTAATATTCTTATTGTTTTGTTTTTTATGTTTAGCTCTTTAATCCATCTGGAAATGATTTTTGTATATGGTGTGAGGTAGGTATCTAAGTGTATTTTTTAAATGAATAGTTCATTGTCCCAACACTTTAATTACTAACCCATCATTTCATATATTAAACTCTAGTATTTATACATGGTTCTGATTCCAGGCTTTCCATTTTGTTACACTAATATATTGTATATCCTTATGCTAAACACAGAGTGTTCATTACATAGTGTAATAAAATATTTTACTATCTAATGAAACAAATCCCCATCATTGTTCTAGTTCAACAAGTCTTTAATTAAGTAATCAGTACTCTGGATAAAGTTTGGATTCCTTTTGTCAATTCCCATTTCACATTCCATTGGGGCTTTTTAAATTTATATTGCACTGAAGGTTGAAATTATATTTGAAGAATGAATGAGAGGCTTATCCCACCAAGACTTCTTATTCAAGAAAATGATATAACTGCATTTAAGTGGGTCCTCTTTTGTATTCTTTTGCCTGAACAGACTTATACACCTAAAGCCGAGTTATGTCTCAGAGTTTTAAGCACTTTCTTGATATTATACAGTTTTATTTTTCAATTCCATTTTGACTTACTATGGTGGGTGTAGTTTGTCTATTGTGTTTTTATATGGGTATCTTACTGAGTTATAATAGTTTCAATTTCTTTTAGTTGTTTTGAATAATATGCTATTTCCAGACAGCAATTTTGATACTTCTGTTTCAATGTTTTGTTATATATTTATTTTTAAACATAAATATTTTATTAATTCTTTGAGAACTCTTCATACCATCTGTTATGATCATATTTATGTCTGACTCCTTTCTGTAACTCTTTCTAGATATATCCTAGCTCCACAATCCACAAACTTTGTGACCTCCTTTTTAAAATGTAGTAACTCATAGACTTGACGTTGTTCTGGATGTGTGTCCATCCACTGAAGTATGGTTGACCTATCTTATGAGAAGACTGTTCTTCCCCCAGAACCCGTAAAATCTCCCTAACACCTCAATCAGGGGTTGTGTCTCATGGCCTCCTCTCCCCTCAGTGCTGGGATGTGGATGCTCGTGCAGGCAACGAGCTCAGGACCGCATTGTTCCCGTGGTGTCCAGAAGACACTTTTTTGCTCTGGTCCTCTCTGACCTCTGGTTCTTACAATCTCTCCTCCCCATCTTCTTTGCGGTCCCTGAGCCTTGAGGAAGGGGTGCGATACAGAGGTCCCATTTGTGGCTGAACTCTCACAAGCACTTATTCTCTGCAGTTTGACCAGTTGTTTGTTTCTGTGTTAAGGACCATTGGCTGCATAAAGAGACTTTCCTGATGAGGTTCAAGAGTTGCACTAATCTAGGCATAGAAAGATATGTATTTAGAAGTCAGTTTGGATGCTGTGTCCATTTAACAAAATAGTTACTTTGTTACATCGCCTAGGATTTTCTGGACAGCTTTGCAAAATCAAGGAAAGAATGTTCTTTCTGTTCTAAGGTTTTTCAGGCATTGTGATATTTATCCTGCTAATTAAAAGAAATTTTCTTCCTTACTCATAAATTAGGGATTTCAGCCAGAAAACAATAACTTTAGTATCTTTTGAAAGAATGTTTTTTTCTTTGTTGACTTTTTAATTAGGCAAATGGGATAGTACATTTCCTAAAGTTGTTATTCTTGTGGTAGATTTTGAATAGTTGTTCAGGTTTGGCATTTACATTTAGAACAGAGATAGCTCTATCAGTACATATAGATACAATCTCTTTATCCGTATTTATATATTTGAGGCTCTATGTTGTTAGGCCTGTTATGCCTTTAGAGAAATAAGAGCCACAGAAAATGGTTTGAAAGGTTTCTATACTTTTTACATTGGAAAAATACAGATCAAGAAACCTCAAAAGAACTCACAAACAAGAGCATCTTTTTGTTTTCATCATATATGTATTTTATTTGCTGTAAATTTAATATTTTGTTCTCAAATTTTCTACATTTTCAGATTTTCACTAAATCACTGATTTTCCAGTAAATCAGTCACGGAACTTGTATTTTAGGAATTACTGTTTTTAATTTTAGCATTTGACAGTTTTCTCTATTACATTGTTTATTAACCTGGCCAAAGATTTTTATGACTTTGGAAGGCAAGCAATTCATTGTGTAGATCTAGTGAGAGTTTTGCCTTTTTCATCTCTGTTTGTTTGGGCACTGTTGTGATTTATACAAATCAGTTTTGTTTTTAAATTTTGTCTTTATTGTTTATTTCTTTTTATTCTCTTTATACATTTTATAGGCCTACTTCCCTTTAAAACTGAATCTTTTCTTAGTGTAGTTATATAAAACTATTCAAATTCTACATATTTTTCTAAAGATTACAGGGTTCATGCTCTAGTTCATGCTCTAAAAATAGTTTTAAATATTGTTTTCACCAAATAGCATTTTAGATGCTCCCAGTGAACCTTTTAATAGATTGATCCTTTGTTGTTATTTCCGGTTTGCTTTATTTGGTAAGAAAGATGTTTCTTGTTCTTATAATGGACTTATTTTTCCTTTGAAATTTCAGATGTATTTGAGGTTTAATATGTGGTTGGCGTTTGTAATTAAAAATAATTTTAGTGCATATTAGTTTTCCATTATGGTGGCTTCATCAGTTTTTAAGTCTTATAATATTTTGTTCTTTACAAATGTAAAGATCTCTGTGTATTTCACATAATACTATTGTCGTACCTGAGAGCACAAGTTCATGATTATCGTAATGTTGGATTTTTTCAACTTTATATATAACATTCAATTGAAATAGACATGACATATGCCTTTTTTAACATTAAATTGCTGACATTCATGGTTTTTCAACTTCGCATGAGAAAAAATACAAAATGTCTAAAAAGAAATTAATAAAGGAAAATTAAATGGCCATACACGTCTGCATACTCATCTATATGAAATGAATGCTTGTCTATGTGCATATGCACATATATGGCTGATTATATTTCACTTTTATTGCCGTACTCTCATTGTTTTATTTTCAATATTTTGTAATTTTGATTTAAGTACAGCTTTTCTAAATAAGGTAAACCTTGATTTTTAATCTAAAATTTTCCTCCCGAGTTAGAGGCAGTAATAACCCACTTATACTATCTACAGAGTTTTAGACTTCTTTTTCATTTTGTAATTTTTGTTCATTATTGCGGCTCTCCCCGTTTGTGGTGTCTTTTGTAAGATGGAATATTTTGGTGCTGCTGTCTGAAACAGGCTGGGAAGCTGTATGTAGTATTTTTTATTCTTCTGGAAGCTGCTTTAAGGTTTTCACAAGTGCAGTTAAGTGTAAATTGTTACGATCAATCAATAATTGATTGGTTTCTATAAGTGTTTTTTCTCTCTTAATGATAAAGACTTTATTGGGCTTTAATTATTTCTGTATCTACTCTTCTTTGCACTTACAGTTAAAATCCTGTGGAAATTTCATGCCCCATAATTAGCTGAGCAGTAGCAGCAGTGGTTAACAATATTGGTGATATTATTTGCTCTATGTTTCTATTTTATAGGAAGCCCTTATTAATTACTGTATTACCTTTAGTCACCAATTTAGCCAGCATTATTTAGATTTACACTGCATTGTTGTGGTCTATTTGCTCTATTTTTGTGGAATTCAAGTCATTGCATTTCGTGCACACCTTTCCTTCTGTTCTTCTCAAACCATCCTGTATCAATTCCTGGTGATTTTGTTTGTGCTTCGTTTTCTTTGAATGCCCGTGTGTGGTGAAGAGTCCTGGTCTTTGTTGCTCAGGTGGGACTATCTTGCCTTGTCTTTACAGTCATTGCGAAAGTAGACTGATTTCAGAAATCCCAGGTGACAGTGACCTTTCTACAAATCCTGACGACTGGTTTCTCCTAAGGCGTTTCCAGTGAATAAGGCACACACTATCTGTCCTTTTAGATATGAGGTTTTCAACTCCTTAGTCATCCACTTCCCAGTGCTCATTGTTGACGTCCATCCAAATGGTCCATCGGGGAAAGATGTTGGTGTTAGCAGCTTACTGGGACACATACACAGAAGTCCTTTCTTTTCGAACCAACAGCAGGCACTTTCATAACAAATTTCACCTCTTAATCCAACTTCTGACATTCTGCTTGGTAATAACACCGTTCATGCCTGAGTCTTGGAACATGTTGGGAATTTTCTTTCATGTGGGCTAGTATCTCTAACCCACTATTTACGCAAAGCTTCCCCCTCAGCCATAACCCAAATGTCTGACCCTCTCAGTCGCTTTCTCTTACCCTTGACTCTCATGAGTAAACACACTAATAGTGTCTCTTGAGGCTGATTTTAAAGACCATATCCTCTGTGATGTATCTTACCAAGCATTTTGAAGACATTCCTTGTCTCCACCCAATCTCTTGGTAACTCATGGGCTTAGGGGCATCTTGAAGTCTCTATTTTGTTCACGTGAAGCACAGATCCTACGTTGTGATGAAAAATTTAAGTGAGAGCAGAAATTAATAATCAACAGATTAGCTGTTCGTAGTGTATATTTGTGCTTTGACTACTTTTGCCAAGGAGTCTAAGTCAATGTCTGTGGCCACTCTGATGCCTGGAGGCTCGCACCATGATTCTCCTGGTTTCCTTCTGGAGTTTTCTTTAAGGGAGAATTTTAAGATTTTATTCTAGCACCAGGCTCGTAGGTCTCTCTCACTTCAGACCACCTTTTAGTTCTAATGCTTATTATTAAGAAGTCTGCCTTCTTCCCTCAGATCTGACCTATAGGTGCTTTCAGTATTCACTGATGTGAGCATCTCCATTCACGTTATGAGTTCAGGTTACCTAAAGCATGGCCACGTTAGGATACAATGCATGGAGGGTGCATTTATATAAGAAAAGTATAGACTTCTGGTTGATGTGGTCTATTTGATAACTCTATGTGCCTCTGTCTTTCCCTCTTTAGGTGGGAGGACACACCATGCTCCCCATCCGCTGGATGCCTCCTGAAAGCATCATGTACCGGAAGTTCACCACAGAGAGTGATGTGTGGAGCTTTGGGGTCATCCTGTGGGAGATCTTTACCTATGGGAAGCAACCATGGTTCCAGCTCTCCAACACAGAGGTAACAAAGGGACAGGCCAGGATCTGGTCTGGGAGAAGGCTGATGATAGATATCACAGAACAGGGATTGCATACAGTGTACAGACAGTGGGCTCTTATGGGAGCAGAGGGTATGCAGACAAAATCAGGGGGGAAATCTTAGCAGAGGAGAGTTTGTAACTACAGAAAATGAAGATGACTGCCTGCCAGAGGAGCTTAAAATCAGGTCTACTCGGAGGCACGAGTCTGTCCTACTACACATAAGCAACAGCCACCACAAAAATAAAACATTTTGCCAAGACAGAAAATCAAAACAAAGAGCAGCTGTGAGTTTTCTACTGTGCCATCTTGTGGGAACACCTACTACTTAGTGTGTCTACAGAAGGAGGTCCCCAAAGTTCTGAGCTACCCCAGGCACAGGGATGCATGGGTCCCCATTTGTCAGAAAAGGCGAAGTTCCCGTGATTCACAGAGTTGTGTGCAGGTGTCCAATCACAGCACAATAATAGATATTATCATAGCTTCAATTTATAATGAGTTAAGCTAGTACATGATGCATTTTGACAGTAAATAATGATTGTCAGCAGGTATTTCTCTATGCATCTATGATGCTGTAACTTAGAAATTTTCACAAAACACCTCTTGAGCTTTGGGACAAAGAAAGGGGGTTACTTGGCATCTTGGAAGAAGCTGTCTGTCATAGAGTACTAGACAAGGAGATGGCTTGGCTTGTGCTTTTAGGAGTTTTGTGTTTTTAAATGACACATCTATGGGCAGAACAGAGCCGTGGAATTCAGCACAGTCCACAAACAGTATGCGTGGGGCTTCTGTAGCTGCAGACTTACAGAAAATGTCAACTTTTTTTGTACTCTCTTTTTTTTTTTTAAACAAGTCATCACCACTAAGGCCTTTTTGTATTAAAATCTCATTTTAATGTTTAAGAAAGTATTTTTCCTTAAAATCTATGTTCATTTCCATTTTTCAGTGTTCTGACCATTTAAGCAAATTTCAAAGACCAAAATGTAAGGCTGGGGATGTGGCTCAGTTGGTAGACCATTTGCCTAAGATGCGGGAAGTCCTTGATCTTCTGTGCTACATATTCAAGCATGTGACCCCTGCCTGTAATCTCTGCACACAGGAGATAGAGGTGGTAAGATCAGGAGTCCAAGGTCATCCTTTGCTTTATGTAACTTGAGGATGGCCTAGATCTCATGAGACCTTGCCTCAAAACAAAACAAGGCATTCCTTTATATCTGTGATATCTTACTATACAGGTACTCAATGGGACCTGACCTCAATTTCCAAAGTATAACAAAAGAGAACAAACATTTTAGTGTTCTTACAGAATAAGGAAAGAGTGTATAGAAGCTATTTGTTGTGGGTTTTATTTAAATTGGTACTCTTTTCCTGGGGCGTGGTACACACATGCATTTGCACATATAGATACATGAATGTGAACTTATATGCATGCAAATACACACATGCATGCATCTGGGCTCAACCTTCATGGTATTTGGTAACCAAAGAAAGAAGAATCCCTGAATGGGTGTGATGTTGGTGTTAGCAGAACCTTGTCATGGATCCCTAAGATGGGTAGAGTGGTTAATGGGGTGCTTATGGCCTCTTTGAAGATGGTGTAGTAGGGCCCTACCCTTGAAGGCAAGCTTTCTTCCCTCAACTCCTCCCCTTGCTCCATCTACAGCAGCAGCTGGGTGCAGGCAGTGGAAGTTTACAGCTTGGCTGGCTCTGCTTTAGAGAAGATGCCACTGGGTGCCTTCGGTCTAAGCATAAGCAGCAGCTATTGCAGCTTGACGTAGATCCTTCTTCATGAAGGTGGAGAGAAGAGAGGTGAAATCTGGAGGAGGTCTGATACCATGGTAAACACAGCACCTGGAGACTTACCCGGATGGCAAAGGAATAACCCCAAAGTGCCATCCCAGACACCATGGTGAGTGTAGACAGTAGAAGCTGGCACAGTGAAGGTCGTTCCAGGTCAGTGATGTGAGCCACCCAGGATGCAGAGATAGATGGGGGAGGGAGAAAAGGAGGATGAGCAGAAGAGAGGAACAGAGGAAGAATGGGAGAGAGGGAGGTTCTTACCTAATAAAATGCATGCTAGTGGGGTAAAAAGGCAAGCATTTGCTCAGATGTCATGAGCTGATCCAATGCAGTATTCTGGATGGAGTCCTGGAAGAGAAAAAGGAAAAGAGTTAAAAACTAAGGGGATGTGGGTAAACAGTGGCATTTGGCTAATAATGGATTAACGAAATGCGGTGTGTAATATGCTAATAGCAGGCAGATGGCAGATCATAATAGGAACCGTATATACTTTTTTCAACTTATCTTGAAACACAATGTTTTAAAACCAGAGTTTATTTTCTTGCTATTGTGAATAATGCAGCCATAAACATAAGCGTGCGGGCGTCTGTGGTAGGATGTAAGTTCTTTAGGTACATACCCAGGAGCAGAGCGGCTGGGTCGTATGGTAGCACTGTCTCTGACTTCTTGAGAAACGCCCATGCTGAGATGTCTAGCCCAGCTTCCGGTGTTTGTAGGCATGTGCACACATAAGAGTGAGTGTGAGATTAGGTTGTGAAACTAGAAGGTAGGTGATGGCAAGAGAAGAAGAGGCACTGGGGGAAACCAATGGGCGGGACAATAGGACACTTGAGAAGTGAGACCAAGAGGATGCTATGGAGGTGGAGAAAGTGTAAAAAGCCGTATCAAGGGGAGGGACGGAAAATGACAGGAAGAGAATAAACACAACCAAATAAAACCAAAATGCCAGAATGAAGCTTAATACTGAGTTTTCTAATTAGAAAAGTAAAGTCTAGTATTAAAATTAAGGAAAAGATGGGGAAATAGGGTCTTAGAGTGGGAATACATTCAGAGTACAAGATACTTGGGTTAAAATGTCCTTATATAATGCAGTACCATGTAGAATGGATACAAACCAATGGGAAAGTAAATAATTCTTTTAAAATATACCTGGACTGAGAGTGTTGATAAGTAGTACAAAAATTGCCTGCTTTTGAGGCCCTGGGTTCAATTCCCAGCATTTAAAAGGAAATACCTTTGAGTAATTGGAATTGAACTGTAAAGAACGTACCTGGGCCTCCTACATCTCAAAGCCATCCCTGTGTAACAGCACAGTTTTTCTTGTTGCATTTGCTCCTTCTGGAAATCCAGACCCCAGTCTTCCAGACAAGAGTGATGAGGTCCCTGGAGGTTGACTGTCTTGAACTGGCTGGCCACCCAGGAAGTGGTGACTCTAGCAGCTCTCAAAGAGCTGTGGGCAGTTGAGGAAATCTGGGAGCAGGGAAGAGCTCCAATTGCTTGTCAAATGGTCAGCCCTGAAAACGTACAGCCTGGGAGCTGCCTGCAGTCTGACCAGAAGGCAGGGACAGCTGGCCAGAGAAGTAGCCGGAAATGGTGAGCTCTGGGTTTAGGGCAAGACCTGCCTTCATAAAGGCAGTGGTAGTCAAGCAAGGAAGATACACAAATTCAACTTTGGGCCTCCATAAAGCATGCATACACCCATCCATGCCCAATTCCTCTCTCAGGTGAACCCAAACACAAACATGTGTGAAAATACAAACACATGCACACATGCATAAAATACATTCACTACATGTCACATGCATAACACATACATTCATTAAAGAAAAATAAATAGTACTTATAAGGAGACAGGTATTGAGGGAGCAGACAGACAGCTCTAGAAGGGGACTTCAAAATGACAGAGGCTAAGAGGTGGAGGAAAGATGGTTGAGATCCAATCTCTATAACAAGGTGGGAGAGAATGCTACTCGGGCGGTCCAGATGATAACAAGGACCACAGAACTGTGAAGTAAAAGGGAGGGGTACCTGTGCGGAGTCAGGGTCCATGTGCTCTGGCCAAGCAAGCACAACTCAAAGAACAGCCGTGAGACCCAACATCTGCACAGGCCGAGAAGAAAAGCAGTCCTGCCTCCTGCCCAGACATCAGCCTGTGTGTATGGCTGTGATGAGTTAAGTTGGTTGCTAGGTAGGAGTCCCAGGACCAAGGGTAAGCTTTGCATGAATTTCTGGATATAACTTCTTTATTCTTGCCTTCTCAGGTCATTGAGTGCATCACCCAAGGCCGCGTCTTGGAGAGACCCCGAGTCTGCCCAAAAGAGGTATATGATGTCATGCTGGGGTGCTGGCAGAGGGAACCTCAACAGCGGCTGAATATTAAGGATATCTACAAAATCCTCCATGCTTTGGGGAAGGCCACTCCAATCTATCTGGACATCCTCGGCTAGTATGACTGATGGCCAAGCATTTATACTCTGTTGCCTCCTCTCTCCCTGCCTCATATCCACTTTTTCCTCATCTCAACTCCTTTCTTCCATCTTTGACTGAAGTGAACATCTTCATATAAATTCAAGTGCCTGCTACACATACAACACTGAATTAAAAAACAAAACAAAACAAAAGAAAGAAACCCTGTAAGGCAGTTTGACATATATATTTATATATATATAACTATCTATCTATCTATATCTACAGAGAATTACCTTCTCTAATACATAGAGACGCTGCTGATACAGAAAACCATAAGACATTAACAACTGAGAAACATTTTAAATATTATTATTAACACAATGAAATTCCCTTGACTTAAGCTGTGGCCATGCTTCTTCAGCTCTGGCTTCCCAGAGCTCTTCGTCTTGACCGGCAGAGAGGGAGGATGGGAGGAGGCATGGTGACGCACAATCATCCATGCGCATGCGTGACCCATTGATGGTGCTTGGCAAGGAAACAATTCTGGAAGTCCAGGCCCTTTGGAAGCATCTCTGGCCTGTCTTGACCTTCGCCTCCACGCTCCTCCCCTTTTCTTCCTCTTTGGGGGCAGTTTTCTAATTTTTTTCCATTCTACAAAGTATATAGTCCTGATGCTTTTGGGAATCAATGAGGACACCTACGAGTAAATACTGAACAAAAGCCAACACCAGATCCCACAAGAGCAAAGCCATCCATGGCCCGGTTAAACGCCGAGCAAGTCAGGGCGGGGGACTTCGGGAAGAGCAAACCCCCACCTTCTGGATGTAAATCACGCTCAAGTTCCTTACTGGGTTTGAAGAGATTCGATCCTCTGAACCTGAAGAACTGGACTTGGTGGATTTAAAGACTCGAACCGAGGAAGTAGAAACAGCTGAGAGTCCTGTCAAGGCACTGCCACTCACCTTTCCATCACTGGGAAGACTCTTTGGCCTGTCCTTGCCTTTTCAGGCCCTTGGGGGGGTTGGGAGGTTTAGAGTCCACATTCTCTGGGGTCTTCTCTTAATGTGGACACAGAGGCTCTGGGATTTGCTTATTTGCTTGAAGATCTTAATGAGGCGTCCCCTTGGGTCTTATTTTCTTATCTTGCTCTCCCCACATCCTGGGGTTCTATCGAGTCCTGGGTAAACCCCATTGCCAGGGAAGGAATCCAGCTGAGAGCCTGAGGCATGTGTGTTTCGAGGAGCCAGACACTGTCATTGGCAAAAGTCAGCAGAGAATCTACTTGGCACCTGTGTTGGGCCCTTGGCATTCTCCTCACGTTTTAAGCCCTTGGAAAGATTGATGCATCTGCCTTTGAGCTGTTGTGAAAAAGGCAGGGACTGAGAAATCGCTCTGTGGGCTGGGTGCGTGTGGGGGGCAGGGACGGGGCGGGGCGGTGACTGAAGCTTCTCTGGAAGCTGTCCAGTGAGTGGCCAGTGCCCCAATTTTGCCATCTTAATGAGGACCAAGTGCTGACCAGGGAGAGAGAATGAAGCATCTGGTCTGGGACCTGTCCCCTAAGCCCCCAGCTCCAGGGAGAATCGCTGCCTTCCCAACTGTCTTGCTGAGGATGGCAAAAGAGGCGATCTCTGGACAGCTCTCACACACAACAATGAACCGCCCCCCCCAGGAGTCTAAACCGCACCGAGCCATCTTGCTGGGGAGGAGGGGATGTGCCCTTCCTAGGGTACCCGTCTCTCCACCTCATCCCAAGCACAGAACTACCTAACAGACATTTTCTTACCAGAAGCTCCCAGGAACCGCCAACATACCATTCCTTGCCAGCTGAAAACTGTCTGCAGCCTAGATATCCCGGCCAGTCAAAGGCAGCTGAAGTATGGGCTACTCCGTGGCGGGTTTAGGACTGGATTGTGTGTTTGTGATTTTACTTTTTTTTTTAAAAAATACCAACAAATGTTTTTATTCAACTAGAAAAGAGCTGTGCTCAGATTGTAGCCATGGTTGGGATTCAGGGATGAGCAAGCCTGCTCAGCTGGACTGGGGAGAGAGCTGGGTCAACTAGGAATTCAGTGTGGAACTTCTTACTCCACTGGGTGCCCAGCCCCTGAAGTTGTCAGGGAGAGGCTCTTTGGATTGATCTCTTCAAAAAAGAACGCTTTGCTGTCCTGTGGCAATTACTTCTCTTATTACGCCTTGAATCAGTCCACCTGAGGCTTTGGTCTCTGCTGGGGGTGTGAGCGCTGGGTGGTGGGTTTCCATCCCAGTTTTTATCTGGATGGCCAAGGGGGAGACATTCCCAGGGAAGGGATGACTTGGGGTGGGAGCTGAGGAGAAAGGGATTCCTAGTTAGAGGTGATGCTCCGAGGTGGGCGGGGGTGCTGGAAGAAGTGGAGGTCTGGAGTTCGGAGCCTGAGTGGGAGAGCTGGGAGAAATGACAAGGCTGAACTTGCTCAAGGGTCCTTGTGGTACTTCTGTGAACTTCCACACTGGCATCCGGGTTACCTCCTCTCTACACCCTCCACTATCAGCCGCCTGTGTATCAGTAAAAGGGAGGGGGCAGTGGCGTTAGAAGGGGTGCAGAACGGGGGCCAACCTTCTTCCTATCTTGGCAACCTCCCTGTGTACAAGAGATTTTCCATGTGAACCTTGGAAGGTGGAGAAAGGGCTTGCGGCTGCTTCCAAGGGTAAGGACACGCAGAACAGGCTTTGGGTAGTGACGTGTATCCTAGGGCTCTGTGGTGTGCAGAGCATCTTACTCCTCTGTGCGGGCACAGGATGCATACGACTCACTTCACTGTGTCATGTTTTCCTTATTGCAGAGTAAGGGGGGCCCTGGTTATGCCCCCATCCTATTCTAGCTCTCAATCTTTAGCTCCTAACAGCACGGAATCACTGTGCCACTTTTTCTCTAAGCATCGCTCTGGAATGCTTAGAAAATCCTCCTTTGGCCTAGTGCGAGCAGAAGGCGGTTGTCTCTGAGGACGTACTGTACTTGGGCTGGGGTTGGTTCCAGCAAGTCAGTCTGATCCTCCTCTTCCTCCCTTGTCAAAACATGCATGAGTCTAAATTGTCTGAGACTACTTTAGCTTGGGGTGGAGGAGACATTCTCTCTCATTCCCTACCCCAGCCTTCCTCTATGCCAGAAAATTGTTTTTGGTGGTTTATTTATTTATTATTTATTTATTTATTTTTAAAGAGTCTGATGTGGTCCAATGAGTCTAGAATTGACATCCCATAAGCCCATGTAGTTGCTGCCACCTGCTCCATCCTGCTTCCTACATAAACGCATCTACACCATGCCAAATTGAGTTAGTACTTAGCTTAAAGTTAACTCCACTGTGAGTGCTTGTGAATGGTCCGGGGAACACATGCTTATCTCTGTGCTCTGTCACTGTCACCCGGACCCCTCCTGAACTGACAAAGAGTGACTTGGCTGTCCATTGTAGAGCTGGGAGTCGTGGCCAAGGGTCCTTTTAGTTGTGTGCTCTGGCCATGAACTTGATGCTCCTTTCTGATTTCACCTGTGAATTAGGAGCAGTTGCCAAGGGTCACTCAGCCTTCGCTAGTCAATAGGCCCTTCCTCCACTTAGCAGATCATGCACAAGTTATTCCCAGAGACAACTTTTGGCCGGAGGCAAAGATCCTCCATTTTCCCGGGCTTGAGGTTAACAGTGTTGTTCACCTCTGGTGATGCTTACCTAGTGGAACACACTAGTGCAAGTACTTCCGGTGCTAAACACTATGGAAACCAGTACCAATGGAAGAGCTTTACAGCAGAAGTGAGGATGAGTTAGCCCTGCTGGAAGAGCACTCAGACAGCAGAAAGACCACTGAGAACCCTGCCTTCATGCTTGGCTACCCATGTGACTGTGGCTAAGTCAACATTTCTTTAATTATCAGTCTCCCCCCAACCCTCCGGATGTACGGAGCTAGAACAGATGGACCCTTAGAGTCCACTTCAGTTTGAAAGGCTGTTTTGAGTCCCATCTGCTCCTTATTCTAAGGTTGTTTGCTAGGAATGAGAGATGAAATGAAAGGTGGAGAGGGAAAGGAAGAAAAGTTGCTGTTGGCAAAACTGACCGTAAAGGAAAGTAGAGAATCTTTTGTGCCTGGTATGTTTGAGGGACACTGGTGCAAAACCGAGACACCAGTCAGGAAGCTGAAGTTTGTCTGCTTCAGGAGAAGCCATCTTCCTGACTTCACATGCCCACACTGGCAGAATCAAGTCTGAAATATGGAGACAGTCCCACCCACCTTCCATGAAAAGCAAGTAGTAATCTGGACTCTGGGTCAGAAACCAAGAGACTTTTTTGCATGTACATATTTTCTTCCCACTCTTTTATATCCAAGAATAAGGCTGGTGGGATATTTGTTTCCCTTTTCTGAACCAAAAGCAGCAGTAAAATCTTTACACTTATCTGAGAGTTTTTGCAATATTTGAAATTCTTTGCTTAGAGGGGAGCATAGAAATATTTGTGGATGATGAGTCAATGAAATCAGATTCCAGCAGTTCCAGGAGCCATCCTCAAACATCTCTACAGTGTCTAGTGTCTGCTTTGGTTGGGCACCAACCTGCTAAAGTGTGCAAGGTGTTTACCTCAAGAGTAAAAAAAAAAAAGTCACCTTGAGCTGAGACTTTGTGAGCTGTATTCACTCAATATGGTTTTATTTCTTTAAGATCCACATTATTTGGTACCAAGAAAACTGTTTACTTAACAGGGCTAGAAGGGAAATTCCAAGTTTGGGCACCATTATTAAAACATCAGTTGTCCCAGCCAGGGACTTGCATCCTGGCTTCTGAACAGGACTTCTGTTTGTCTGGTGCATTCTCTCCAAACACCGTGTGTGTGTGTGTGTGTGTGTGTGTGTGTGTGTGTGTGTGTGTGTGTGTGTGCAAGTGTGCATTCAGACCATGCAACAAGTTTCTGATGTGCCAACTGAGGCCCCTTTCTGTGAGATCTGTGGAGAGAACTTGGAATTCCTTTTCTTTTCATTTCCTTCTTGTTAGCAATATTCAATTGCATAAAACCATGGGTTTCCTTGTGACACTTTCAATATGTGAGTACCTGGATTCCTCTCCATAGGCATAGAATTCAGATTGTCCTTCCTGTGGGCAGCTAGGTTCCTACTTTTAAAGCAGGCCCAATTTGATATTTGCCGTAAGAATGATGTCTTAAACCAGCAAGCAAAGTTCCCTCTTTGGTAAGAGTATAAATTCTATTAACGTTTTTTCCCTAAATAATCCAGGGATTTATTGGATCGCCAAGCACAGAGTTCTCAAGAGAAATTTATAGTCCTCAAAGTAGATGTTTCTTCTAGAAGGTGGATTGTGATAACACAGAAGACAGGGAGCCTATGGAACTCCTACTTCTGAGGAGCTCCCAGGCATTTAGGTATTACTTTCGTTTAGTATCTCTGAAAGGATTCAGTTTCTTCTCATTTTAGACAGTCAGGGATTCAGACCTTTTTCCTGCAAGAGTAAAGGTCATGTGGGCACCCAGCTCCACACTGTGTAGTCTACCAGTCCTTTAGATTCCCTCAAACAAGTGAGAAATCACACACTCAAATCCAAATCTGGTATTTATTATTTCATTTAAGAAGCATTCATGGGAGTGTTCCTTTAAAAAGAAACTAGGTTTTTATATTATCTGGAGTCGTAGGACCTACTCAGTTTACCCCTTTGGAGATTAGCCCATGTTCTGACCCTATTTCAAAGCTGCCTGATGCTTACCTGGTACCCTTGAAGCTACTTCTGGACAGGAAGAGAAAGCCTGATCCAGGTAGCTTGATTTCTGCAACCCACAGGAGAGGAGTACATTTCAGTCAAGATTTTCTTCTTTCTGCTTTTTCATTTCCCCCTTTTTTCTTGGTTCACATTTCTCTGGCTTCCATGGGACAGAGGATCTGGCTTCTGAAGCTCTGTGAAAGTCTTAATAAGAGGTGAATCCCAGGACCACAAACAGTTTGGACTTCAAACAGTGAGAAAATTGGCGCTGAATGACTCGGCACACAAAGCAGAAAACTTTCATTTCCTGCAGGCAGGATGGAATTGACTGTTATATTAAGACTTCTGTAGGAGCCCTGCCCTGGAGTAATTTCAGTGCTGTCAGACAATGTTGACATCTAGATTAACCTCTGTGCAGTGGATTTGACTGCACAGCTCATTGAGATGCATGCGGCGTGTCCCTGTAAATCCCATCTGAAACCCTTGGTGGCCCACCCACAGCAGCCCCCTTTCCTGTCTCCACCTACTGATCTCACAATCCATGAACTTTTAGCTTATGGGAGCAAAGGCACTGACGCTGGGGTCTGACCCTCAGAGAGGGAGTTTTGACCTTTCTGTGAGCATGATAGAATCTTGAGTCATGTTTGCAGGTTGGTCAGAGTGACAGTGCTTGTCACTGTATTGGCTTTTTCCCAGAGGAGACTGCAAATCAAGGCATGAAAGCCAGTCCACCAATGATGAACAGTTTTATGGCTGATGTCAAAGTGAAATGGTCTGCAGAGGAGCCAAGGACCCAGAGTTGGTCCCTAAGTATGCCTCCAGTCATTCAGCTTTTAATAAAACAGCAAACACAACAAGGTCATGACTGCAGATGAGGTGGGTGGGATCTGATGGCTGGAAGGACTTGTCCTCTATACAGGTGTTTTCCCTGGATCTTTTAATAAAGGCAGCCAAGACTTCTACTCACCTGGCCGGGACAGTGCTTTGTTAGAAAGCTCTGAGCCCTTCTAGCTCATGGTATGATGCCGCACTGAAATCCCATAGTCAGATGAAACCTTTTGTGTAAGATGGCCCACACCAAAAGCACATACATGCATCTCATGCATCAAAAATTCTGAAAAGGGACCTTCAGCTTGGCCCCAGCTTCCTCCAGATTCTGCAAAGCTACTCAACACAATCCCAGGCATTTCTGAAAACACAGATCAGGATTTTCGAATACCATGCCCAAATCGGAAGAACAAATTTCTCTGCAGAGTTGTTGAATCTCACTCTCCTTCAAATTATTTTTCCTTCTTTGCTTCTTTAGTAGTGGGAGCCTCTTTGTATATTCTTAGATATTTCTTTAGGAGAATTGAAAGTTTTTAGTCAAGGGCATTGTGTTTATTGACTAAGAAAATAGATTTCTGGACTGAGTAATGCAACAGCTACACAGAGGGAATCTTGATGACTTTATTTGAAAGCAATTATCAGAGTTGTGGGTTTTCTTGCCTTCTCAGACTGATAGAGAACAAATCATATTCATCTTTTTGTTACTTATGACATTTATTCGCTTCCACATATAAGCAAGTGCATGCATGCAAATGCCTGCATAATTCTATGCCATGTAGACCACAGTGCCCCGTTTGTGTTGCTTTCATTGATCTCAGCATGTGTGCACAAATGAATGCAGCACTCGGGTGCTTTTCCTCAGTGGAGCTCATCATTGTTTGTATTAGCAGCACAAAGCCTATGATTTTTCCATATGATGATTTTTACAAACTTGAGACTCCTTTGATGGCAGAAGAAAACACCCAAGTTCTCAAATTTTTCATACATAAAGGTAGGCCTCCTCTCTATCATTTTTTCAAGATTAAAAAAAAACAACAACAACAACCAGACCGAGCCTTGATTCTGATTTTCTGTAACTAATTTTCTGGGGAAAGGGGTATCAGAGTCATCATAAATATTATGTGTAAAGGTAAATGTGAACTAATTTAAGCAATTACTGGCCCAACCACTGGATATAAAACTCATGTGTTTTAATTGAATGGTGGCATGAAGTCCTTGGGACACAAGAAGAGATCTGAATTAGAAGCTGGATTGTAGTGGCCGAGTGAATATCAGCTCTTGACGAGCAGTAAGCAAACAAGCTGCAGGTTGTGCTCTCTCTCAAACAGCAGTGATGGGGAAAATGACTCTGCTCTAATCTGTTGCTCAGATTAGTTCCTGATGGAGTATGTCATAGCAAGTATTCCCCGGGAGCACGTTTGCGTAAGAAACAAACTGAATCCCACTCCAAAGGGCCAGAGCCCTTTGCACAATATACTCAGTTTCTCATTCACACCTTTCTCTGAATTCCAGATCTTATCTGTCCCCATTTCCCTTTCTCCCTGACCTCTTATAGGCCAGCCTGTAAGAGCTCTGGGAATCTGAGGATATTCTAGGTGTCTCATCTTCTTAGCCTGAACATGTTGTGATTTGGTCTGGGTTTCTGCGGAAAGAAGCGAACTGCTCTCCCAGCCAGCCATCAGTCTCTTTCCAGCTCCGTGGACCAAATGATTAGTGCTCATTAGTGCCTCATCAGTTGCCTTTGCACAGGAGAGTCCAGTACAACAGGCCTATTATAAGGCCCCAGTCTGTCTTTTTGAAGTCATCTCATCCTTCTGGGTTGGTTAAGAAAGGCAAGCCCTCCTACAAACATGTTTTTCTTCGCATTTCTCTCTTGTTTCCTGGCTGCTGAACATCCTGGTAAATGTCAATGTACAGTTTTCCTTTTTTTTTTCCCCTCCAGTTTCCTGTGAGTGGGACCAGAGCTCCGTGTGTCAGCCAAGGTTTATCCGTCCTCGCAAATTTAAAAGAGGGACTCCCAGATTTGGTGGAAGTGACCTTTGTTGTGATGGCTCTAAACAGGGTTGTACCTTAAGAAACAAACTGAATCGGCGAACCAGGCCAGCCCTTCTGTTCCAAAGTCATTTCACATCAGCGGATGCTATGACTGTACCAGCAACTGTCCTTACAGTCACAAACAGCCACATTCACTAGTCACAATAAAGCCACCGTGTCTGATGCAACCACTTATTTATTTATTTATTTATTTATTTATTTCATGAGCTGGAGAGGTTCTAAGAGCACTGTTACAGTTCCGGATGAGCTGGAGTCGATCCCAGCACCCGGTGCTCACCACCATCTGTAAATCCGGTTCCAGGGGATCTGATGCACTCTTCTGGCCTCTAAGGGCATCAGGCTTACACATAGGCAAAATGCTCACACACATTTAAAACAACCGTTTTCCTCTCATCACTCCAGGCAGTTTAAGCATGCCTTTTCTTGGTTTCCACTAATATCCTCATTGTGATCCCCAGGTTTTAAATTGTTTTATCTGCATTTCCTTAGGAAAGAGTTGGCCTATTTTGAGTTCTATCTATGAAGAAATGTCAAGACAGATGGAAAGGGAGGAAGCAATGGAATTGGAAGGCAGAGGTCTTAAGACTCTTTCTGCTCAGCCTCTTACTCTGGAAAAGCTCTGCTGTCAGCCTCCTGTCTTTCACTGGGGATCGCCATGAGCACTAGTCAGCCCTCAGTGGTGTCCCTAAGGTCCCATGGCGGGAAAGCCCGCTCTTTGGGCAGCAAGTGCTGCTCATGGCGTTGAAACATTTGACTTGTACTGTGTTTGAGGTGCACCTTTCTTTTTCCCTCCTGAGGTTGGTTTCTAGAGAGTTAGTCATTAACCTTTTTCTGACTTTGAATTGCCAGCTCATACACAGTAATGGAAAATATCTTGTAATTCTACCAAAAGAAAGGGATTTTTTGTTTTTTTTCCCACTTTGCAGGGGTGAGTTGTAGATTTCATTTTCTGGCATGGAACCTTGGATATCTTGAAGCCAAATAGCATCTCCTCTGCTTTAACTCCTTACCAACTCCTTCTGACTTGAAGAGGTGCTGTGGATTTCAGAATAATGCCTGGGAAAGTAAAGTTACATGACTTTAGCTGAATACTAAAACTGATCTTGTAAGGAGATTGAAAGTGCTAACAATTTTGAACCTTGCTAGGGACCGTGGTCCCCACAAGGGAAAGGCAGGGATAATCAGAAGATGGAGAAAGCTATCCTGGTGAAGACCAAATTCCAGGCCTCATTTTCAACGTCCCAGAGCACAGCCGAGATGCTCCAGAGGGACTCCTGCTGAGGAACGGGTCTGGCTGAAAATGAAACCCTAGACAACAAATCACGGGGCCAGATTGCCAAGGTTACAACAGTGAAGTCATTTACAGTCTCTAAAAAAACTGTCGTAGGTGTCTGTGATGCCAAGCGCTATTTTAAGTCCCTTGCCACAACGACTACTTGGAAAGTGAAATCTTTCAAATGTTATTTCCCTTCAATTTCCAAGTAGCCATCAGGTGTGATATGTCTGACAAAATGTTGTCTGTGTGTTGTGAAAAGATGCTGACCACTCACGAGAAAAAGCAGAATGAAGCTGAGTACCAAGCATCCTGAGAAACTCGTAAGTGTTTCATAGAAGTTCAGATGATCACAGCTTCTCTTTTCTTTTGACCTTGGGCTTGATGTTTGCTTTTCTGATGCAGGGAAGCAGCACCTCTCCTCTAGACTTCTGTCTGAGTAATTTGAGTGATTTTTTTTTACCCGCCATTGTCTGTCAGGAAGGAAGCATTCCAACTTTCTTTGAAATGAGAATCCAAATCGGGATATGCTCGTAAATTGTGGTGTGAAATTGAAGGAGGCCAACTGATTCATGGTGGTGTTTCTTAATTCTCTCGGAGAGCCTTGAGGACACAGGCTCCTCTGAGCTTTGCTTGGGCCTGCTTGGAACAAGTATTTTCACAGTGTTGACTTCCTATAGATGCAACTGATAAATTAAAGATCTCAGAGGTATCATTTGAGAAGTAAATTGATGAGCATGGAAAGTTTGAGCTATATACTAACAGGAACAGGAACTTACTTTAATGATTGTTTTCATTCCCTTCTCTTGAATGGAGTCTTTTGGGGGGCCATTGGGATATTTCTTTTCCAAGGCTAGCAAAGATTGATTATAGTTCATGCCTAAAAGCAAAGGCTCTCTTGAGCCCGTTGGGGTTAGAGGTAACCCCAAATGGCCCATGTTATTTTTCTATACCAGCACCACAGTAACAGGAGTCTTCTTGATTATGCGTTTGGACCCTGGTGGTTTGGCACAAGAGATCTGTCAAATTAAAAAGAAAAGAAAGCGAGTTTGGGCAAGAAAATTCTGACTAAATGTGAAAGACAAAAAAATATCAGTGTTGTTCTGGCAACAGACATTCCTGCACTATTCAGTGAAAAAAAAATACATTCTTTTTTCAAGATGAGTTTTGCATTTTGAGGTGTGTGTGTGTGTGT
This sequence comes from Dicrostonyx torquatus, assembly GCA_028555095.1. Classification (NCBI taxonomy): domain Eukaryota; kingdom Metazoa; phylum Chordata; class Mammalia; order Rodentia; family Cricetidae; genus Dicrostonyx; species Dicrostonyx torquatus. Next base: position 1,582,758 of record JAQHUG010000250.1, on the reverse strand, counting down.
GTGTGCATGTGGGGGGGGTGGGCGTGCATGCGTGTGTGTGTCTGTGTGTGTGTGTGTGTGTGTGTGTGTGGTTACAGAGGTGGGAAACAGTTAGGAAGCTGCTGTTTACACATTTAGATGTTCTCTCAAGCACAGTAAAAGCTCTGTTCAGTTTCTTGAAAGAAGACAGTAAAATTAGGGTTACAGAGGAATGAAAGGCCCATGTGTCTGAACAATGTGATATAGCCTCTAAATGTTCCTTTCTGAAACCTTCAGTCATAGCAAATCAAATTTGTTATGATATTAGGGCAAAGCAAGCAATGCACCTCAGTGCTCTGCCTGTCTGTGTGCCTCCTTCTGAAGGCATGGAATCCTTTATTCATGCCTGGAACTTGGCCAACAGGACTAAAACTATGACACAATTTAGAGTAAGCCACCCCATGTAGATTTTTGGCAAGGCGTTAATTCTTTTTTCACGGGTATTGAAGTTGTTTCAGAGTTATTTTTTGCTTCAAGTGATATTTAAAGAAGAGATTTTTGGAATAACATTTAAGACCTTTCACCTAATATCAGTGTCTGTGAAAGGACAATTCAGTATCACAGATAGTTTTTGACCTTGCCCATCCCTGATGTGTAAATTCCATGCTGATCCGGCTATCTGTTTTCAGCACCAGGGACAGCAACCATCTCCTTCATCTGAGCTCTACTCTGCTGATTGGATTTCCAGACAGGAAGGGACAGATTTTTCCATCACTTCCTACCCATTGAACTTTGAAGATTTTATTCTTACGTTTTGGTGCCTTATATTTATTTTTTCGCAATCCAGGAAGTGTGAACCTGGAAGAGAGGAACCAAAAAATGAAATGGACAATAGCCAACTTTATTCAGAGCATCAGACAGCTTATATTCTGAGGGTTACGTAAGGCCATAAATAAAGTTCACATGGGTTTAGACTGTATCCAGCCACAAGGGCAAATGGTGCTTGGAAATGTCTTCGAATAACAAAAATGAGTAGTAATGTACAATCAGTCTGGAGCAAATCTCCGCCTGGAAGGGTCACAGAAGCACATTGCAAGAACAATCCTCATCCTGGAGAAACACAGCTTACAAGACTTTTGCCATGTTTCCTTGGGGCTCTCTCACAGGCTCTCAAAATCATCCTCAGACAGCTTCATTCATGGACTATGTTCCAACATCAACATCCAGGAATAGCTTTTATTTGTCCCTAAACTCGAGATGTCTGTTTCTGACATGCCCTTGACCTGCTAACAAAGTATCGACTGTCACAGCCAGGTTTCTCAGCACAGATATGGGAAAGACTGAGATACCAGTGGTGGGAATGCTTTGGGGCATGTATCCCTTCTTTATTAGGCACCCTAGGCTTGCAAACTCCTACAAGGAATGTCACTCATTGACAACCTCTTTGTAAAAACATAAGCGTAGCGCTTACAATATACAAGGCCATGGTTGATTGGTGTACACCCGGAAGCAGTAATGCACAATGGTGGAGCTGAAGTTATGGCCTCTGAGGACAAAGAAAGGTCTAGCAATACTGTCACCAGGCATTTTAGGAACTTGTGGAATGATGCTACTTTGACTCTTGGCATCCAGTTTGTGACCTTGAGGGCTGTTCCACAGCTGTTTTTTTTGCCTTAAACAATCATGGTAAGGTTGGAAGTAGCTCCTCCTGGCTTTCCCCAAGCCTGTCCAAAGGGGACCCTGGGGGCGCTGAGAGTGACAGAAGCACATGTTGTCCCTATGCATTGTGATTGCCCAGTTTTCCTATAGCACAAAACATGCTTAGGTGTCACCAGAGAAGCAGTGCCCTCCTCTGTTGTTTACTTGGCATTCTCCTTGGGGCCCCTCCATGACAGTAACTGAATCTCAGCTGCTTCCTCCTCCACCACTTCCCCCCCTCCTTCCTTCTCCTTCAAAGGTGTTATACAAAATCCATTTTAGCTGACTCAGAATTATCTAAGGCCTGGCCAAGGTCTGATTCTTTCTAGCCTCCCTTTCTCCTCTTTGTCTCTTACACACACTTCTTTTCCCTTCGTTGTTACTTGTAACAATAAATAGCATCTAATTATGAGAGACCATGCAGATTCCTTTTAAGGACAGAGAAATAGTAGAAGCAGGCAAGAGTCAGGCCTCAGAGGAACAAGTTCAAGAGAACTCTGATGATTTTAACCTTGGGATAGGTCTGGGGAGGAACACATCTCTCCTCATTCCTTGCCTTCTTAAACAGGCCCATTCATGCCCATACTTGTCATACAAAGGGGACCACAGGATGCATTTCTTTGGGTGGCTTTCATGAAGACAGAGTGGGCAGTCAAAATATTCTCTATTAGAATCTCTTAAAACAGGAGAGCTTTGTTTTCTATATTAATCAAGGAAAGATCACAGTGCAGAAAAGACCGGCTATAGGAAGGCTCATAAGAGAACATTTTCTATAAAACGACAAAAGAGCTACAAACTCATCATTTGTGGCATCCCTGACTCTCTGGCAGGCAAGAAGGTGGTCTGAAATGTGCTAACGAACAGGCACCTTTGACGCCTCAGGAGGAACAGGCCAGAACTAAACCCCAGCAAGGTTCTTGTACTTTTTCTGGAAAAATTCTTAAAAATTTCTAGGGCACATCTAGTTCCGTCTCTTTAGAGGCCTGCTCAGTGCTACTTCTGGGTTCTTAAGGCAAGTGCCCTGTCAACACCAAAGTCTTGTATTTTCCACTCTCCGCCAGCCCTGGCTGTCCCGAGTGGAATGTTTTTCCCTTCCTTCAGTGAAAGGGACCTGTTTTCAGGAGAAGTGTCCTTTAGTCCTCCAGCTAAAACTGGAGCTAATTTTTTGCATGAATGGCTTTTTACAGCTAGGTCTAAAGCAGAACAAAACTTGTATTAAACTAAGTGCTACTTTACATATCTTATTTCAAGGGAAATGAAGGATTTATTGCCGTGTAAATGATATACACTGATTTCTTTCCTACTGGACATTACATGTCCCTTTATATTTAGGCTGATGTTGTGCAGCAAACTTTCAGTATCTGGAAAATCAGCTGGCTCCCACTTCAGCGCACTAGCAGGACATTGTGTTCCCAGAGAGGAATTTTGCAAATGAAGTTGGGGTGCTGATGCAACTGATTTTCATCCCCCATCCCTAGGCTTTCTGTACTAAATAATCTGTCAAGTGATTATATCTTGTCCGACCCCATGTATTTGTGTGTATTTCCCACTGTTTGTAAGACTATAGTGGCAATCTGAAGGGTTTGTCTTTGTGGAAACTGCTGAACAATGGATGTGTCATAGGGGACGCATGTGACGTATGTGCACAACAGTTTTGGGGCCAAGCAAATGTACTCACTGAGTTTGGGAAGTGGGGTGAGCGGCATGGCTTGACTTGGGGGATGTTCAGCAATGGGTAGAGTGTTGGCAAGTTATCGTTAATTGCTGAAGACCTTGATGAAGCAAACTTAGGATGTGCTCACCCAGGTCTTAGGTTGTTCATGTAAATCCCAACTGACCAGTCTTCAGCTTTTATTTTTAGCAGAACTATTCTTTCATAATGCTCACTATCTTATTCCACGGGCTCTTGGGAAGTGCTGATCACGCTTGCTTCCCATGATTGGATTCCCAAGCTGTTAATATAGCATACTGTGGTGTTAAATGCTAGGATAAAGTCATAGTACCCCTTCCTTGAGAAGTCATTCCTTCCGTTATTTTCCTTTCTCCCAGATTAATTCCATTGTCTATGCTAACGTTATTTAGATGTGTGTAAGTATTGGCGAATTGATCTAGTTACAATGATGACTGTGTTTGCCATTGGAGAACAGGTTCATGGTCTTGTGTAAAACTCTGCCAGGAACTGATCTTTTGTGAAACAGAGCAAAATCAAAACAGAACAAAACCAAGAGTAACTTGATAAGATGGCAAGATGGTCCCAGGGTAGAAAAAGGTGTTCTCAGTTGACACGAAGAGTTGTGTTGGAAAGGCAAGTACTCATCCTTCTAGCCCTGCCCTGCCTCCCTTCCTCCTCAACCTCAGAAGAAAACAGAAACTTATTTTTTTAAACTGTATTAATAATTTATGTTTAATACAAAAGGATAATTTAATGGTATCACCAAAGGTCATTTCTTTCATTGTGCATGTCCTTCACTCTCAACCCCATACACTTATCCCATTCTTCACCCTCACTTCCATCCCAAGGCAACCATGTGTCTTCATCAAAACCTATGGGTGTTGGAGTTACATATGGGGTTAGAGATTTAATAACTGACACTAACAAAAACCAACCATTCCTCACTACCAAGTGACAATTATTACAACAAGGAAAACTCTTTTCCTGGTTTTTGTTCAAAATCATTTTATACATATATATGTATATATGTGTGTGTATGTATGGACATATGTATGTATATGCACATGTACATGTATATATGTATATATCCACCTCAATATAAATAGATCATATGTGAGAGTTGTAAATACTCCTTGGTCATGCATCTGTCCTCCTCATAGTATCATATCTTCAATGTTAAGTTAACGATTCCATTTATTGATTGATGAGATCATGTGTAGACCTGTATCCTCCTGACATAGTTTATGTAGGGTCTCTTCTCAAATAAAGTATAAAACAAAGATACCCTTGGTTTATTTGGATTTATTGTGTTGAGTTTAAAGGTGAGTTGAAGTTCAGGTAGACCTGAATATGAGAAAACATTACAGCAACAAGCATCGCCATGAAAGCTACCACCCTCTTTTGTTGCTATAATGTGAACAGTGGGTTGAGATGAGTTTGTCAAAGCCTCACGCATGTGCTTATGAGTTGAAGCGGGGCCCAAGGAAAGGACTGACTGAATCCCAGAGGCTCTAGGTCATGATGAGGACCTGCTTTTGTTTTCCTGCAAAGCATGTTCAACACCTTCTTTGCAGTCACTGAGGTCACAAATGTGAGGTAAACTGTGTTCTATTCGCTTTCCTTCACCCCAGAGATTTTCCAACTCTTTTACGCCATAACTTAGTTGTTTCTCGTGACCCATTTTCAGTAGCTTCTCTAGAAGGTATTGATGGGTTGTGGGAAAAGGGTGTGAGGGAGAGACACTGAACACACAGAAAGTAATTCCACTGGCTATAGTTCAATGAGATGAAGAAAATTGCAAGGAAATATCCCTCCTCATTGATACTGCTCACATTTTGGAGTAGTGATAATTCTGTTTTTGTGGAGGGGTGTCCTGTTCATCATATAATATTGTCACAAATGCATTTTTATTAGAAGCATTAGTAACTTTCCTTTTTCTTGCTAAAGGTGTCCTGACAAAAGTGTCTCCAAACATTTCCAAATGTTCCCTAGGCTTGACCCAACTGAGAGTCGCAGGCTTAACTCTTAGATCTTTACTATTCATTAGATATTTAATAATCAAAGAATAAAACCAGGGAATATGTGGGCTCTGTTAAGCCCTTCTGGATTATAGTTTGGCCATACCTCTGGGTAAACTTGTTTCTTTGCTTTAAATAAAATCCCCTTCAAAGATCATCCATCACCAAGAATGCAGTTGTGTGCTCATGTGAGCAATAAAAATTGTCTTCCTTATCTCCATGTATAAAATGTATTTAATCCTAGGTTATCTGTCCACGCCACTTAAAAATGTAATTAGTATATGGTTAATACCCTAGGGCTAGTGCAAGAAGACAGGCAAACCCCTTTTCAAGCATGTGTCTCAGGGAAGGATGCTGTCACACCAAAGGGATAGAATTGATTGTTTTCAACTGTTCTTTCAAGTTTCACCTGGCTTTTGACACATCATCACATAAATTATAGGGTAATAAGTAGACCTCCTTGTTTGCTTAGGACATACTTTGCAGGTAACTAAGTTCCTTTCAGTGAGTAACTGAAACTTGGAATCCACTTGTTCAGGAAAAGACTAATTTTGCCATCCAATGATGGAAGTGTAGTGTGCATTTAAGTTACACATATTGATCTGAATTGGATTCCACATTCTACATTGTCTGGATTACATTTAAAGGGTTACTGTTAAGTTGCTCTTGAACATTATTCATGGAAGTACTCAGCATACAAAATCCTGAACAATCTGATGGCATGGGAGTTACAAGGGCTCTTGTATTAACCTGGAAGGTGACTGATGTGCAGTGAGAGATGGCTATTTCCGAACCCACAACTCCTTACTGGATCCTTCTATGTGAACGCCTCCATGACCTCTACTTTGGAATCACAATCCAAGGGCCTGATAAAGTCAAAGAAGTCTAGATCTTCCATGTCTGGAAGTAGTATTCAATTACTTTCCCGTTGGCAGGATTCTCAAGGAAGCAAAGTCAGAGACAGCCCACTGAATGAAAACATTTTCCAATGCCACAGAACTTTCCTGATAAAGCCATTTCATTAAGACAACATAGTCCTAAAGCATCATCATCCCAGTAACAACACAGAGATATAATAGTCTAACAAAGATACTTCAGATATAGCAAGACTCACCTGGGTCCTGAGAGAATGAGGACAGCAGAGAGGCCTGGAAGGTGCACATGAGCCACACAAGAGCTGCTATCCAAACTTGTGAGATCTTTTTAATTAATCAGTTAGTTAATTTTATAATCCTACTACTGTTTCCCCTCTTTCCTCTCCTCCCCATCCCTCCTCCCGTATCCCCTCTGCCCCTGTCTTTATCCACTCCTTCTCTGTTTCTACTCAGAGGAGGGCAGGCCTCCCGTGAATAACAACCAGATATGACATTACAAGATATGGCATGGACAAGGCAGTCTGGTTTAAGGAATAGAGTAAAAGCTGGCAAAAGAGTCAGAAGCCCCTGCTCATGCCGTTATGAATATCACAAGAAGACAAAGCTACACAACTGTAAAACATATGCAGAAAGCCTAGGTGAGTCCTATGCAGGCTCCCTGGTTGTTGATTCTGTCTCTGTGAGCCCCTGTGAGCCCAGCTTAGCTGACTCTATAGATTTTCTTGTGGTGCCCTTGACTCCTTTGGCTCCTACAATCCTTCTTCCTTCCCCTCTTTGGGATTCCTGGAGATCTGCCCTGTGTTTGGTTGTAGTTGTGGCTGAGTGGTTAAGGCGATGGAGTAACTGAGATCTTGAAATGATCAGAGTATGAATACTTAGGACAATTCTTTAGTATTTCACCAAACAGTATTGGCTCTTTACCCGGGCCCTGTGATGTCGTCTGATCCTGTTGGGATACTCAAGGTTATCTGACTATTAACTATGTAGATGTCCTATTTTAGCCTCTTCCCCTCCACCACCAATGTTCTGAATTATTCAAATCACCAGCACAGGGCTCAGCAGAGGGTCTAATTACTGCCCTGCTTGCTGCTTGCTGCAGATCTTCAAGAACCATGGAATGATTTTAAAACAGCTTAGTGGGGGAAAGACAGCATCTCTGTCAAGTCGTATAGGAGTCTCTGTCTCATTAGGGAAGTCAGATGGTGTAGCTGTTGAATGGGCATTTGCAGGACGAGGCCATCTTCTGACTTTATACCATGGGAAGATATTGAGATTCGGGAGAAAACAGTCCTTGGATGAGTTCAGCTCTTTTTTATGATTGCCTTAGTCATAGCCATCTTTTCCTGAAAAGTTTGAAAGCATTCACATCTTCCTTTGCACATTCATGTTCAAACAGTCTTTGTGGGCTACTAAAGCACAATAGATGGATATTGCAGAAAAAGCAAGATGCCCAGACATAATAAAGGATTGCTCATATTTAAGTTAAATGTCATTATTTACCAAGCTCTCTGTTAAGTGTTCCATGTGAGTCAATCCTTCTAATGAGGTCAGATGCTGACAATATTTTCATTATATAAATGTATTAATCAGGGATTTTGATAACATGTCCAAACACTCAGCTAAAGCTGAATCAGAGTTTGAAGCCAGCTTGGGTTTAACACACATGTTCTTAATCATCACTCCCTACCTCCTGTCCAAAACCACAATGGAGAATTCAGCCTGGAAGAAAAAAAATGATAAAAAGAACTTGCAGTGAGGAAATGTATCTCTTTTAAAATATCCATCCACCCATCTACCCATCCACCTACCCATCTGCCCATCCATCCACCCACCCATCCATTCATCCACCCACCCATCCATTCATCCCTCCACCCATCTACCCACCCATCCACCCGTCCACCCACCCACATACCCACCCACCCATCCATCCATCTATCCATCCAATTCATGTAATTGATTTAGAGATGAATGCAGAGGGGTGTGCTAGCACTGAAGAGATAAAGGGTTCTAAGAGCCTTCATCTACATCCTATCCCCATCCCTGATCCACACAGTGCTTCTTTCAGTAAACAGAAGACAACCTGAGTTGCTAAGAGCAAGATCATCTGATGTGCAGAGAGGGCAAAGGAAAACAGGGTGTCTGTCCACAAGGCGAATGACGAGCAAGCAAACAGTGTTTGATGAGGAGGTTTCCCTAGGCTTGTCCTGGAACAGAGCCACCTTCCCACTCATTATGTCCTTGAGCTGCGCACAATAAGTATTAGAGTTTTGGAATATATCTTATGAGAATCCACTGGAAGCCTTGGTGTTCTCTTGAATTTTATTCCAGGAGAGAAGCCAGAATCCTTCTCTTAAGCCTTCAGGCACACACTGACCTAGAGAGAAAGGTATGCCTCAATCCAGGCCTGACACCCTCAAGTCACCGCCATAGGGACACACTGGAACAGTTCATTTCCTACCTCTGTAAAATGCAACAAACCACAGTCTCCTGCAACATAATGGAAAACCCCACTGGCAGTTATGTGCAATGGGGCTGAGCATAAACATGATTTATGAAGTTAGTTCATTTACTGCCTCTGATGCTAGCCCCCGCTGCCAAGAGTTTGACTGACAATTTCTGTTTATTTATTTCTCACTATATAATATCTGACTTCACATTATAAATTCTTCTGATTGGAATTTCATGGCACCTGCTCTGGTATTTATTGATGGCCTGTTCATCAGGGACTCTGCCATTTTGGAGAATGAGCTGGGTTCTGAGCCCTTGGTTGTGTCTGTAATGGTGAGGGTCAGGTCCTGACATCCCCATTGTGAGGGGATGTTGTTGTTACCTCTCATGCCCCAGGGTGGATGCATTTCTGTTCTATAAATTTGGTGACTTATGGTTGACACTTTCCATGATTTAACTAGCAAAAATAGCTGAATTTGACCCCTAGAAACTCTACTAAAAACACCAGGTATGGTGGCACATACTCATATTCCAGTGTTGAGGAGGCAGAGATAGGCAAAGCCCTGGAGCTCAGGCCAGAACACCTGGCCTAAAGTACTCCCTAGCCCACAGAGACAGCCTCTCTCAAAACAGAAGGTAGAAAGCTTCTAAATGATATCACCTGAAGTTATCTCTGTCTTCCTCAGGCCTTTGCCCTTACTGGTACACATATGTAAACACCTGAGTGCCCTCATACATGCATGTACACGTGCACGCGTGCACACACACACACACACACACACACACACACACACACACGAAACATTGAAAAACAAGATTTGAAATAAATTATCATTTGAGCACTGGAAACTGATCTGGAAATGTTGCAGGATGACACGGCAGTTCCAACTGGATCATGACAGCCAGGTCTTCTCCATTCTTCCTTCTTTTTCAGTCTTTGCCCAATCACTAGTCTTCTTCCCTTAAGGTAGCTTTTGTAGGGAGAAGAGAGTTGACTCAGTCTTCTTCAGGTGAGCCCACCGCTATGTTTAACTTTCCCTCATTCAACCACAGACAGAGGAGCAGGCGTGAGAAAGCAGCTCTGGAATGTCCCCAAGTCTCTTTCACATTAAGTCAAGAGAGGTCAAGGGTTGGCGAACAGACTCTGGGAAAGGCAGTGTGGTGTTTTCCCGTATCTTATAAATGTAATCCTCCACTTAGACATGTCTACTCAGAAAAAAATATTCTGAAAGAAATGGCAATGTTTTTCATGGCTCAGTGTCTCTCACATCATTTCTCATTTTCCTCAGAGCCATGAGGCTACTTTCCCTCACACTGCTGTTTTTAGCGCCTTCAGTCACTGCTCAGGCTCTGCTCAGGTGCACTCCTGAGCAGCCATTGTCTGATTGGACCTGTGTAGTTCACGTGTGGCAAGGTCAAAGAGGACCCATTTAGGGCCCTCAACCCCGTCCCTAAGAATAAAACTGTCTTTCCTGGTCCAGTTTGGCACATCAGTCAGGCACCTCAACAGACCCTCACTGTGTCACTGTAACCCCTTGTTGGGAGATCTGTCTCCATGTCTTTACCTTTCCATGCCAGGAACTTGATGCTTTGCTGGGTTCGTTCTCATTAATTTCTTTTTCAAAGGACACCAAACATTTTGAGGTAGGTGGGAAAAATGCAAGCATATAACCAGCCTAACTGCAGAGCAAGCTTTATTTTCACTTCGTATCCCTGTGAGAGTTTTTTTTTTTTTAAAGAAAATAGATTACTTCATAGTGCCCTGTTCCCAAAATGGGAAAAAAAAATAGCTCACATTCTCTTCATGTCTTCCTTATCCATTAACCAACAGGGGGCCGTAGAGAAGTTAAGTCCTTTGTATCTCAGTTTTTCTTGCATAAAAAGGGTGCTTAGTCATAGCTTTTGTTAGGAATATAGGACGTTGTTAGGAATATAGGGTGACGTGAAGATCTGTCCAAAATGTTTAATGCAAGGTCTTACACTGAAGGCCTGAATGAATGGTAAGACTCGATTGGTTGTTATCCTTATTATCATCATTATCACCATCACTGTCATAAAGTCATCATCACCATCATCATCATCATCTCTAAAGTGTTGATGACCTACTCTTCTGATAAGAATGTAATGTTCTGTGTCTGGGCTTGACTACTTTCTGGGAGGTTTTCTGTGCAGACTTAGACACTCAGGACAATGACAGTACTGATATTGTATTACTGATTAGTGCCTCATGTGACCAAGTCCTTTTGAGATTCATTAAGTTGAACACAAAAGAAAACCCTACCTTCCATACTTTTGCAAGCATTGGTCAGATTATATCTCTTTCTGTTTCCCCCAGCCTAGTCATTGCTATTTATCTCTGACTAGCACACAAGGAAAAGGTCACCAGCAGTCACTTGTAATTACCCATGCCAGAGCTTTGAAAGTAAGATGAGTTTTATAATAGTAAAATGATGTCGTGGTGCCAGAATCTGAGTAGTTGAAAGAGACGCAGAAAGGTAGAAGCTACCATTTTAGGTTCATTTGCTGGTGTTTAGGTGAATTGTCTTCCTCCTGCTTTACCAATGAGAACACTGAATCTCAGGGGAGGTTAATTAACTTGCCAAATGGCACCCAGGTGGTGAATGGCAGAGGTGAAAAATGAACCTAGGTTCATCTGGCTCTGAAGCCCACTCTGTTCCCAAGTTGTTTTGCTGCTTTTATAAACTGACAAAAACTTAGAAGCACACATCTGTACTGTGATACAGTGCAGTTTGCTGTGGGATATCCTGGACAGAGAGGTATGGGCTGGTCAGACAGATTTTCACAGCGGGGGACTCCAGAGCATCACTGAGGAAGAAATGTCTCATTAATTTTCTTTGCAATTGTTTTATCCCGCTGGATGCTGTCCAAAATCCTTAGTCAGAGCTACAGCTTCCTTCCCACATGGTATCTTTATGGGCTTTCAGTCGTGAGCTGTGGCACCACCATGAAACACTGAGAACAAACACAAGAGTCTAAAAAGTAGGATTGACTTGGTGGCAGGTCATCTTAGCCCATGGACAAGTGTCTTATGTCAATAAGTTTGCTGGTCTAAAGTTGGGATCATGGCAACAGGTTAGTCTATCCTACTAGACTGATAGGAGAGCAGATAGGCAACGATTAGATACCTGAACAGTGGTTGCTCTCTATTAATAAAGCAAGGGAAATATCTTTTTCTCTCTCTTCTCCCCTTCTTATTTTATTTTTTATTGTTATTCATTTATTTATTTATTTTTGCATCAAGACAAGAATCATCACTAGGGAGCCTCTGATCCAAAAGCCTGGGTCCAGTCCTCTGACAGCCATGATGAAAACTGATTTCTCTCTCACTTTCATCCAGGTATCGAGTTAGGAGGATGTCCCTCCTATGGGGCATTTATATAAAAAGGAGCAAATAAAATGCACACTTTCAGTCCAGAGAAAACAAAGCAAAATAAGGGAATGTTCCCATAAAGGATCCAGGATCCATTAAAATAAAACAACAAGCAAAGCAAAGCAAAGAGAAGTATGCAAGGTTGCAAGGCAGAGCAACGAGCAGCGAGCGAACACAAATGAAACCACAGAAGCCAGCAAAAGTGCTGCCCCAAATTGAATCTAACTTTGTCCACAGTAGTAATATAGTTAGAGTAGATGAAATAATTGCTTGTATACACAGCCTTTCAAAAAACTTACAATTTCACTAGTAATAACAAGATGATGTTAATGAAAACTATGATTTTGTAATACATATTAACACTATTGTTATTAATATTAGTATATATAAACACTAACAAAATGTAGTTTAACATTTTTGTTACTAATGTTTTGCTATGTGTTATCTGTCTTTCACAGGTATTAGGGTGCTTATTTTGAAGATAAATTGTTAAGCTTGGAAAGTTGGGATTTTATTTGTTTTAAATTGCCAGAACCAGCTACTAAGGCAGAAATTCCAAACCTTTGCACTATTGGTACCATGGAATATTTAATTCTTTGTCATGGAAGTTGTCCTGTGAGCAATGAGCATGTGATCTGGAACTAGAGTGTGCCATTGCAAGATGCATAAAGATTTTTTTGCTTCAACACACTAGGTGCAGGCAAGGTTCCCTGGTTAGGACACTAAAAATGTCCTTGGAGACTGTCAGCATCTGTCTCTATCTAGTACTGCTGCGGTGAAGGATGGAGCTGGATTTCCCACCCAGGTCTTCAGGCATTAGAAGGCCAAGGGCACCATGCTGCTTCGAAGAGTCATAAATCAAGAGGTGGTTTCTGTCCATGATAGTAAGATTAAGCTAAAGCACATTTCCCTTAAAAGGGGAAAGACTATGAAAAGAATTTGCTACCAAGAAACAAACAGGCATCTGGGGCATTACCCTATGCTAGGGACTCCAAAGAGTGCTTGTTATTAACTATGAAGCCTGGGGAGTTGGTGTGGATTTTAGTTTTCTTCTCTGTGTAATCAACTGATGTTAGCAAAACTGTCAGCTGAAGAAAATGCTGAAATCTTCAGATGAGTGACCTGGAGGATCACCACAAAGCTGAGACCCTGCTCATTAGTGGAGTTCTCAAAGGCAGGAAAGTTCTTATGACTTTGTTGGTCACAAGGCTCTTTTCTGGCTAGGGACAGATTCAAACACACTTCAAATGTGTCTAGTTCATGGCTAGAATATCGGCCAAATAGTCCATCAGAGGATGTTTGCACCCAGCCAAACCCTCTGGAATTCCAGTCCTCACTGGACAGTTTTCTTTTGCCTCCTCTTTTTCTAAGATGACAGAAAAATTGATAGCACAAAAACTCAACTGATGTGAGATTCCCCTCTGTATGCTGTGAATATCATTGGCTAATTAAAAAAAACTGCTTTGGGCCTATAGCAGAGCTATAGGGAAACAGAACTAGGTGGGGAAAACTAAACAGAATGCTGGGAGAAAGGAGGCAGAGTCAAGGAGAAGCCATGGAGCCCCCATCGGAGACAGACATGCTGAAACTTTGCTGGTAGGCTACGACCTCGTGGTGATGCACAGATTAATGGAGATGGGTTACATTAAAGTGTAAGAGTTAGCAAATAAGAAGCTAGAGCTAATCGGCCAAGCAGTGATTTAAATAATATAGTTTCTATGTGATTATTTTGGGTCTAAACTTCTGGGCGGCCGAGAAACAAACAAGCAGCCTCCTCCAACATTCAAACAACAAATTTCTGCTGAGAAACAAAAGTTTCAGATAATCTGGGAAAAGCAACAGAGCAGTCAGTCATTTACTCTGTATGGGAACATATCAAAGATGTTTATTTAATTGCTAATGTCAAGAATGAGCTCTTGAAATAATGCAAAGACAAATATACATCTTAATTTATTTATAGTTGCCATAACTGAATAGTACAGACTAGCTAATTTATAAGGAGTAAAAGTTTGTTTTTCTCATGGTTCTTTAGGTTGTTATTCTGGATCAGGAATAAGATAAGACCTTTTGTCTTGGCGGAAACTCTCTGAAGAGTTTCAGGGACCTCACAAAGTGGTACGGAGAAAACTTACCAATGTGAGTATCTATTGTTCTTCTTAGAAATTCATTAAAGCAACCATGAGTCCTCCATCAATAATAGTATGTAAAAAATACGATAAATATGATATATTATTATATATTAAATATATATTATGGAAAAAGACAAATGGATAGATGTTGGGTATACAGATAAATAAAAGGAAGAAATACCCTAGTTGTGTTACATTCAGAGAACCAAGTCTAGAAGACAGAGCAGAAATTTCCTTGGTTATGAATGAATTCACAGAACAGAGTGATAATAGAATTTAATAGAATAGTAATATAGTAGACTGAAGAAGAAAAACTATTATATCTAGGAGGTAAGGATATAAAGAGAAGAGCCATGTCCCTTCAGGAATAGTAAGTTAATGATAATAAGGGACATAAGGAGCATAGTTGACACTTAAATTACTGATACAGAAGTTCTCAAGGAAACTATTGTATATATAAGGAACCATTGTGTATATATGTAACTAGGCACAAGATAGGGATCAAAAGTAATTTGTTTTGGGTGAATTAATGACTCTTAAGGAAAAAAAGCAACAATGGAGTAGAAATATTTGAAGATGTGATAAAAGAAAATTATTCTTATATTTAGGAAGATATTAATTTATATGGTGAAAGGTTAAATTATCGTTTAAGAAACAGGATGACTTTTCCTGCCTCAGGCATTACATAACATTTAGAAATAAGGAAGGTGGAGTAATCAAAAACAAGAAAGTATCCATCTATCCATTCCCACAATTCCTCTGAACATCATTGCACTCTGACTTGGAAAGGTAGTAGGATACAATGAAAAGTTTGGGAAGTGTACAGGCTTTGGTGCTTTACAGACTTGGGAATGGATTACACCTTCCCCTTAACTGGAGACTCAGCAGACAAGTTCCCTAAAGGTAATCTGTGCTTTCCTGATACAGAAAAGAAAACAAACCTATCAGCAGGTTGACTTGAGCTTGTAATGATATGACTGAAATAGTACCTTACGTTGGACAGCATCAACCCGTTCCAGATTCTTTTATTATATTACTACTGATCATCCTTGCCTGCCCGTCGACTCACCCATCTATTCATTCATTCACCCATCCATTTATCCATTCATCCACCCATCCATTCACCCATCCACCCACCCGTCCGTCCGTCCATCCATCCATCCATCCATCCATCCATCCATCCATCCATCCACCCACCCATCCATCCATCCATCCATCCACCCATCCACCATCCAACCATCTATCAATCCAACCAGTAGAATCAATCCATACATCCACACACCTACCCATCTGTCCATTTATCCAAGATGTTTTTACTGTACAAGTGTTTCCTAACTGCTAGTAACACATTAATGTAAAAGGATACAGACCCCACTTGGTAGATGGAGAAAACCAAAACGGATGGGAAAGGGAGGTAATAAAGGACAAGTGATGTAGAGATTTCTGCATAGAAGCCCACACAACCATTTGTGAACTGCTCATTTTAGAGGAAGTTTCTTGCTTGCTGCCTGACTCCTCAGTTCCTGGATGGCCTGTCAGTGTGACAGAATTTCTCTGAGATCCTAGGAATCAGTTGAAGAATGTGGAATAGTAATTCCCTCCTCTCCTGCCTCTGTTCTGACTCCCACCCTTAAGTGCTCCAGCTCTTTATCATGGCTTTGAAATCAAGAGAGACACTTTGGAATTCAATTAACCACACAGTTGCCACAGCAACGAAAACATATAAACTTGAATGATTTATACACACAGAAGGCACTCCAGAAAAGAATAAATTTAAACCCACAGCTGGGGATGAAATAGTTTGTCCAATAAGGAAATTGCATCCTTTTCAACCAGATGACAGATCCCCAGGCCTTCACGAGAGGTGGGGGAGTGTTGAGGTGGAGAGAGGAAGGCAACTCCTGAACCTCTTACTCTAACTCACATCAGAGGTCAAGGTTCATGATGAGGTTATGCAGATCACTCAATTCTTTTTCTCAATTGCCAGTGCCCAGCAACCCGGGTATAATACTTAGCATTATTCTATGCATTATAAGAATTCCCTCCCGGTAAGTTGTATGCCTCTCTTCCTTATGCTATACATCGTGTTACAATGGTTTATGTGCATTCGTAGCTACAAACCTGAAATTGCTTTCACATCAAAGGAGGAAAGGAGGATTTAGATATGCTTAAAAACCAAGAGAGGGGATTATAGGGGAGAAGGAAGATGGAGAGGGGAGGAAGAGAATAAGAGGGAGAAAAGCTTTCAGATGAGGAATTTTATATATAATTTCTACTTTATTTTTATACTCTCCCAAAGCCCATTAAAACCCACTGCATTGTATGTCCTGACATTTCAAATGTGGCTCAGTAGCTTCTTGGATTTTGTTAAGAGTTACAGCTTTTAATTCAGCTATATGAGGAGATATGTATAAAAAGTGAAGCAGAGAGAACCTTGAAATAATTACCTGTGACTTTTCCACATTTTACTGCAGACTTTCTTCACAATGACCAAGAATAGGAGTTTCTAAATTGTCTTGCCGTGCACACTAGGTTGAACAGATACAGGTGTATTTGCTTATGACACACATGCACACACACACACACACACTACCACTACTAGAGATCTTTATTCAAGGCTGATGAAAAGAAATCTGTATATTTGTTTTGGAAAAAGACGTATTGATATTTTGGTGCCTTCAAGACTCAAATGAGTTCACTTGCATACTGGGGACTTGAATTAGAAGGATCTTCACCCTTTATGAGTTGGGATATTATAAGTGGGAGTCAGAGAGCAGAGTGGGTTTATTTAACTTCTAGCATAAGATTCTGAGCGTCAAAAATGGGAGGTTATAATGGGGTTAGGTATAATGTGTTCTGTAATAAGAGGCTGGAAAGGAAGAGAGGAAACATGAGGTGGAAAGAAGTCCATTACAAAACGCATAGAGGTAATGCTATCCCTGGTGTCCTCCCACCTCTCCATGAACTTGGGAGGAAAGGACACACATACACACACACACACACACACACACACACCCAATATGCTTTCATTAATTCAAGTGAATAACATGGAAACTACACATTTCTCTGTGTATATTAGCTTTTTTTTGTTTTTTGTAGGACTAGGAATCCAACGCAGGACCCAGTGCTTGCTAGCCGAGTGTTCTACCACCGAGCTACATTCCTAGACTCCATTTGTATTTATAAGCAGAGGTGCTGCTTGGAGTTTCAGAGTGAGACATCTTCTAAAACTGTCTTCTAGGTGGGATTGAGTTATTCTAGGCTTGGAGGAGGATTTTGAGGAAGGCTTGAGGGATCCATAACAGAGAAGATGTAGTGGATGCTTCAAACAGCCAACCACATCTCCTTACAATAGAGTGAGCCTCATGAACAAGCAAAAATTACAATATTTATTTTTGTAGTTTTTGTGATTAAATACATATATAAATTTCTATTTTCAAGTGTAAAATTTAGTCATTTGGCGACATTAAACACATCCACACTGTTATGAAAATACCACCACTCTACATTTCCAGAACGTTCTTATCACCCCAGACAGAAACCCCATGCTTCTTATCATTCATTTCCAGTTCCTGAATCAGCCCTTTTACCCACTGATCTCTTTGTCTCTGTAAATTGCCATTCTGGACATTTCCCCATAAGTGAAATTAGGAAAAATGTAGTCTTTTGTGAGACTTAATTAACACAGTGTTTTCGATGTTCGCCGGTTTTGTGACATGAACCACCACTTCATTTTTTTTTATGTCTTATAATACTGGAAGAACTTTTGTGTATTGTGTGTTTAGTTTTTAATCTCATCAGCACCCACAGGGACCCCAATATGGTGTAGACACTGAATCAGACATCTCAGCTCAGTCACAGTGTCTCAGATGCCTACCAATCCCACGCATCTAATCAAGTCTCTTCAAATCTTTGACATATGTAAATACACATACATACACACACACACACACACACACACACACACACACACACGAAAATAATGGTTAAGGCAATCATGCTAGTCCCAGGTCCATTTTCCATTCTCCACAAGCTGCTTCATCATTCCTAAATCTACCTTGTCCCTTCTGTATACTGATAACTGCAGCTTCCCGAATCCCTCACCAGATACTGTGATGTGGGATGCTGTCTGGCTGGGGACTGGCAATGCCAGCATAGGCTCGGCCACAGTGGACAATGTGCGCTTCCACAGAGAGGCCGATCTCTTATTTCTATACCCTAAACCATTCCAGGGATCAAATCCTTCATACCAACCAGAAGGCAGTTACTCCTGCCCATGTGATGGTCCAGCATCCTTTGGCTTTTGTCCTTTCCTTATTGCGGTCCACAGCATACTTTGGACTGCAGCTGCAAGCTCAGGAGAGTGATAGTTCCAGACTCAGTGCTACACTGAATGACTGACCAGGGTCGGCTAGACTCTGCTGACCAACAGATGACCCCAGTTCTTCTGCTCTGGTCTTCTTCCACAATGGTTAACTTCCTCTAGGTTTTCTTGCTGTGACTTATTGAACCTTCTTTGGCCAACTGCAAACTATTGTGCCTTTCTCAAAGGCATCTGAGGCCCAGGCTTCTTCCCAGTGAAGGGAAGGTTGGTTGTTATTTCTAGTAACACAAATAGTTGTGAAGAGATATGTTCCTCAGCTGTAGGGAGAGCTGGAAGTAGAATAAGCTATGAGGAAGGGCTGTTGTGACTCCAAGTATTGGGAGAAGAGGCAGCTCAGCAGACAGAGAGCTTGGGGGCCAACTGATGGAAGAGAGATGGTCCAAAGAGCCCTTTCAGCAACTAGCTGAAACAGCAGAACAGGACAATGTGCAGTCCCTGGGCCCGGGACTGCCCAGAATATAGGCAGACCCTAGTTCCTGGGTATGTCTGTAGGGTGGTTCTGGAAAAGGTTACCATCTGAACCAAAAAGGCTTATTTTAAAAGAAAATCCACCTTACATCCTTGGGCGACAGCATGCAGGCAGGGCGAGGCTGCTAATAGAGCCAAATGGAGGAGAAAAGGAAAATTCATTCTTTTTTTCCCTTCTGGATCTTAGATCCCTTTCTTTTCTGGGCATTTTACATGAGAAGCCTTGCTCTCTGGCCTTCAGGCTCCAGGATGTGTACCAGTGCCCTTTGGCCTTGGACTGAACGTTACATCATGGGCTTGCACAGCTCTGAGGCATCACAGCTTACACTGAGCCACCCTACCCATGTCCCCCACGCTTTAGCTTGCCAATAACCTTCACAGCCCTGTGATCCAATCCCCCCAATTAATCTATTCATAGTTAGTCTGTCTGCCTGTCTTATTGATTTTACTCCCCCCTGGAATTCTAAATAATCCATTTACTCAGCAACCCAAACTCTCCCTGAGTTCAGGGCCCCAAACACAGCTGGGGTTGACTGAGGTTAAGAAGAAACAAAATGCTGACTGCAGTGGGGGCTTTCCATTATAGCAAATGAATGAGTATAATAGTGTTTCCTTGAGTTCAACGAGCCACTGTAACAAATTAATGGAACCCAAAGAGGGAATCATGGGAACACTAACTTAAAGCTGCTTAGTCAGCAGTTCTGGAGGCCCAGACTTGTGACTGGCCTCTGCATAGGAACCAACCACGGTTAGGCAGACCTTTGAGCACCAGGTCCTAACCTGGAAGGGATGAAGGTTTAGTTTATTACTAATGGCTACTGACATAATCAATCATATCTATGCAATGAAGTAGTTATCAAAAATCCTCTAAGACAAAGTTCTGGAGATCCTCTAGACAGCTCAATGTGTACCTGGAGGCATATACCTCTGGGCCCATACCTATGTCTTCGCTCTACCCATCTCTTCCATCTGGCTTTTCATAATATCTTTAGTGTTCCTATTATAGTAAATGGGAGTGCAATCTATGCTTAGGTCTGGAGCAGTAGTTCTCAGTCTGTAGATGGTGACCCCTTTAGGGGTGGAGGGCCCTTTCACAGGAGTCACTTAAGACCATCATTTACATTGCAGTTCATAATGGTAGCAAAATTGCAGTTATGAAGCAGCAACAAAAATCATTTTATAGTTGGGGCGGTCACGGCAATTTGTGGAACTTGGGGAGAAAAAGGTTTATTTCATCGTGTATTTTCAGATCAGGTAACTATCCATTACTGAGGGAACTAATGGCAGGAACTCAAGGCAGGCACATGAAGGCAAGACCGGAAGCAGAAATCAGAGGAATGCTGCTTTCTGACTTACTCCCCACTGGTTGTGGTCTTTATAGCAATAGAGAAAGCTAGCTAAGAGAATCAAGTTGAAATCAACATCCAGGGTGGTGCCGAGACTGAGTATATCTCAAAAGATCATCTGTTGAGGATGGCATGAACTCAGAAGTTGGGAATGATGCAGAACTTGTACAAGAAGATTCCATATGAGGAGATTAAATCCTACTTTTGTTATCCATCCACCCATCTATCCATCCATCTATCCATCTAGCATCTTTTATTTCCCCAGACTTTCCTGGTTACCTTTCCTCTGTGCTAGGTTTGAGCTGTTTTCTTGTGATTTTATGTAGTCACTAGGATCAGTGTAAGGCAAGACCACATGCTTCGTTCTACAGGGCTCAGGCTACAATCCTTGCTTTGTTCTGTATCAGATATCTGGAGAGCACAGTCAAGTGTTAATTGTAATTGTGTTTCTGACAACTGGGCACACAAGAAGGTCAGTGAGCATTTGCTGGAATTAAACAGTGTGTTTAGTTCAAATCCCTTTCATCACAGTCTCACTCTGATCAGCTTTAATCCAATTTCCAACCAGCATTTTCATATATACAATATTATATATAAATATATAGTATAATATTACAACATGGTTACATACATATCATATTATATTTCCATATTATTCATTTGTAGTATAATATACATATATATTCTGATCCTAACTTCCTCATAAGGCCAAGAAGAGATGTATAAGAAATATAGGTATGGGAAATTTTATTTATTGAATTTTAGATTTTATTTAAAAATTATATTTATTTAAGATACTTAGTGTTTTGACAAACGGAGAAATGGTTACTACAATCTAGTAGGCTGACTCATCCTCCATTTCACAAGGTTATCTTTCCTCCTTTTTTATTGCCTTTGGGTAAGAACACCTAAAATCTACCTTCAAAGTAAATTCCCAATATGTGATAAGATGTCGTGAGCCGAAGTCCCTGTGTGGGATGTGGAGGCTCTTCCGGTAACCTCTGTTCTCTGTCTCTCTTTCAGATGCTGCATATAAGTGAGGCCAGACAGTATTTTTATTTTTATATCTGGCGTTTGGAAAACACCATGTCCTCTGAGATTAGCTATGTTGTTTCAAAGGGCAGGGGTTCTTTGCTGAAGCCTAAAGAATATTCCATGGCATTTGCACCGTGATGGGTTTATCCATCCATCTGCTGATAGAGCCGCCCGTTGTTTTTGCATCTTGGCTACTGTTAGTTATGATGTGATAAACACAGGGGGGAAGATGTGTTTAAGGCATGAGTTTTCAATTTCTTTGAGCAATTTCAGAAGCGGAAGAGCTGAGTCATATAGCAGTTCTGGTTCTTCAGATCTTTTTGGAGCCTTCATACTGCTTGTCCTGGCTGTCATGTTGACTTGCGCTCTTTCCACCAATAGCGTACAAGGATTGCCCTCTTTCCATTCTCCCCAATTCTGGATAGCCTTCCCAGCACCTATGAGATGTTTCCTTGCAGTCTCTCTCATATAAGAGCTACATGAGCAATTTGCCCACACATTTACAGACTTGGTATTGAGGAACTTCTATTTTTCTGGTCAGTTTTGGGGATCAAGCTTAAGCATGCCAGGAAAATGTACCACTGAGCTACACTGCACTCTATTTTAAAGAAAAGGAGTTTTTACTGTTTTCTTTGTATTCCCTGAATTCCCTGAATATTTTTTGACACCAACTCCTCATTAGATACACAACTTGCAAGCCTTTCCCTCAATCATTGGCTTCTTTTTTTCCCATTTGTTTTCATTTGTTGTTGCTTGTGTCTTGGTTACATCGTTGACAGCCAAGGCAGGGGCCTTTGCCAGAGCTTTTTAATTTCGGAGTGTCATGATTCAGATCTTAGTTGCAGACCATCAGAAATGGAAGACAATATTGCAACAATACTACCGTGGCAGTGGGGGGAGGCTTCTGGGTTTAAAATTGTATATCCAATCCCACAGATTCTCAGCACTTGAAGGGGAGAAAGTCCATTGACCCTGTCTTCCCTTTGAGATAATTTGAGTCCACGGAGCTTCTCTGAATGTCAAGTTGCCACTGATGCTGTTTGACACCCAGTGCCTAGCAAGTCACCAGGAAGTGGCATTGCTTCCTCTCCCCACCTTCAGAAGAGCAGTGTGCCTTACGTGTCAGGGCTCTCTAAACTGTCTAGACCAAGGCTTTATGAATAGAAGCATTCACCAACTTTAAGTGAATTGAGGGTAAATTCAAAGACCTCACTGAGAAGCATTCCTCAGAGGGTGACTCCAAGATCTCAAGTGTCTTCCCTTGAGGTCCAGAACCCTAGAACCAGTCAGACAGGGACTACATGCCCTATGGACCTTGGCCTTAGGAGGTGCAGGCTCCTGAGTAAACCTAGTAGTAACTGTCTTGAAGGACAGGACGGCCCAGGTTCGGCAGGAGCCAGGCTAATGAGGTCCTTTGGTGCCAGAGCAGCAGCCAGCTGCCTTGGGGCCTGAAACTGTTGAGTCTTTTTTTTCTTCTGAAGCTGAGGACCGAACCCAGGGCCTTGTGCTTGCTAGGCAAGCGCTCTACCACTGAGCTAAATCCCCAACCCCAACTGCTGAGTCTTGTGAAAGGAATCAATGCTCTTTAAGAAGGCCAAGGTGGGTAAGTCTATACCAATGGGCAGCCTGTTAAAGGTGGCTCCAGGTCTCTAGGCCAATACTGTGGGGCCAGCAAGGGGGGGTTGGTCACACTCCAAGGTCCTCAGGGGCCGCTTCCTGTGTGGGCATCAGCTCACTGCACAAATACCACTGGAGCTTCCTTGTTTGGGTTTGAAAGAAAGCCACAGACAGTGCTTTTTGATAGTTTCCTGGCACGCAGAACATGCTCTCCCTGCCTTATCTGCGCTTCCAAAATCCATCAAGCTCCCAGAATGGAAACTTCTTGCCTAAGTTAATTGGGAGCAAAGCCTGACCCGATGTGAACTTACTTGGCTGCAAAACTTGACCTTATCTGGTGCAAGGTTACCTAGGTAAATGTGAATATTCATGTGTTTTGCTGTTGGCATGCTTACCTGTTTGATTACAGGTGCTGCTGAGTCCTGGCCAGGGGCGGGGAGGTGATGGTGGGGTGCTTAGTATATGCATACATTTCCATGTTTCCTTTCTGGATCTACAAAACTCTGCCTCCTGCAACACCACCAGGCCCAAGGATTTTTTAGACTAGGACTTTAGAGCAGGAAATGACCCTACAGTTCTTCCCTCAGCCAGCAGCAGCAGACCTTCGAGCAGCCTGCTTTATCTAGCTGCTAGTTTCCTACAATAAGGAACAGAAGATGCTCAAGCAACTTCAGAAGAGGAGATCTGATGTCAAAGTAGATGAGAACTGGATAAAGAAAGAAATCATGGATGTACAAAGCTTTATTTTGTTTTCTTTCTTTTCCCTCCCATGGGGCAGCTCTCTGCTCCCTCCCCTCCCCTTCTTCCACTGTCTTCTCCTCCCCTTTCCTTCCTCCCTTTCCTCTTAGTCCTTTTCTCTCTTTCTTCCCTCTCCAGTTCCTTTCTTCTGATGGGCTTCTTTGCTTTGGATTTGGCTCATGAACATATAATCAGAGACCCTTTCTTGATTTCAGCATTTTTTTTTTTGCTGCCATGTACACCATCTCTCTGTGTGGTCCAAGTGAACAAATTGAGACAACTTGTTGCAGCTTGTCATTTCAAGCCGAGTCTGAGGAAGAGCCACTGCGTTAGATCCTTGGCCTGAAACAAATCAGCGGTGTCAGATGATGGATCACATGAGGAGAATCAAGACTGCCTCTGTTTGAACCTTGAGCAAGCTCTGATGTTTTTCTCAGAAGCTGCTATGACTGGGCAGGTTCCAACCGTCTACCAGAGTCACCGCGAAGGGATGCCAGATGGGATCAGAAATCGGAAGCATTTTAGAAAGCAGCAGTCCATCTGTTTGCATACATTTAATTTGTCAAATTCTTGCAGATGCATAAAACTCTAGACCTTCCAGCTGCCTGAGATCTTCGGTGGGAGCCAGAGCCTCCAAGACTCACTGCAGAAGCTCCCTGGGTACACTTGTCAGTTCCTATCCCAATCAACTGTTCCCATGTCTCCCAGGATAAAAAGAAGTGAGACCATGCTGTGGGACAAGGGTCTTGTATCCTGTAAAGATTTGTCACTTGTATTGGTTTAATAAAATGCTGATTGGCCAGTAGCCAGGCAGGAAGTATAGGAGGGGCAACCAGAACAGGAGAATTCTGAAAAGAGGAAAGACTCAGTCTACAGTCATCACCCAGACACAGAGAAAGCAAGATGAGAATGCCTCACTGATAAAAGGTACCAAGCCATGTAGCTAACACAAATAAGAATTATGGATTAATGTAAGATATAAGAGTTAACAAGAAGCCTGAGCTAATAGGCCAACCAGTTTATAGTTAACGTAAGCCTCTATGTGTTTCTTTGGGACTGAATGGCTGTGGGACCAGGTGGGACAGAAACCTCTGTCAATAAGACCACAACAAATCTAAACTTGTTTCCTCTAGACTACAGGTGTTTATACATATTTGTTGAAGACATTTATAGTTTTTTTTGTGTAAATTTTGTACAAATATATTGAAGAAAGTCCAAGAGTCAATGGATAACACTACTTCCACCAGAAAGTGTTTACTGTGTTTCCACATTCCTACAAATGAAGTCACTTCAAGAGATGAGCCTGTGCGGCTGGAAAGACAGCGCAGTGGTTAAGAGCACTTCTTCCTATTGTAGAAGACCCTGGTTCAGCTCCCAGCAACCACATGGAGGCTCACAACTGTCTCTAACTAGTTCCACAGGATCCAACCCTTTCTTTCTGATCTGTTTGGGGACAGGCACACATGTATGCACACACATAACTCATATACTCATAAACAAATGAGAGAGAGAAAGAGAGAGGTGTGTGTTTTTGTGTGTGTGTGTGTGTATGTGTGTGTGTGTGTGTTATATGCATATATGAGGTGCATGTGGAGGCCCAAGGTTGATATTAGTATCTTTCTTTGATCAATATCTACATTTTGCTTGTTTGTTTGTTTGTTTTTTGAGACAAGATACATCAAAGCCCATCTATTCTTCCAGGCTTGCTCAACAATGAAAGGAGCTTCAGGGATCTACCTGTCTCTGTAAGACATCCCCCACCCCCTGCCAACTCCAAGGTTGGGGTTACAGGCAGAGATCTAAACTCATATCGTCATGCTTGATCCCTGGCACTTTACTGACTGAGCCATCTCTGCTGATAGTTCTTTAGGAGCATATGAAGGAGGAGGAGGAGGAGCAGGAGGAGGAGGAGGAGGAGGAGAAGGAGGAGGAGGAGGAAAAGAAGGAAGAGGAGCAGGCAGCTCCTTGGCATGAACAGGCAAAATGCAAGACCAAAGCCAAGACAGAAAGGGGTGTTGCCAGATCCCATGCAATCTGGTTTTGAGAGATCCTCTGCCCACCTTCTCAGGATAGAACAGACCCAGGAAACCATGGGTCAGCCAGGGCTTCAGCTGATCTAGGTCCCTTTCTCCTACTTGTGCCATGGAAGAGGAGAGAAGAAGAATCCTCAGTGGAAGGAGGGAGCCTTGCTGTGTCAGCAAAAGCTGTTTAAATAGATTTCCTTGCTGGCAGGGTGCTAATGAGGTGCGAATGTGGGGGAGGGAGGCAGGAGGAGCTCTCTAAGAAAAAGATCTGATCTGAGCCAGCCTTCAAAGGGGTTGAGTTCAGGACCTTCAGAAGGGAGCCTGCCCACCTGCCCTAAGTCAGTCTCTCTTGAGACAGCTGACAGAGGCAGCATGGAGAACAAGAGAGGACACCCTCTTGTTCTAATTTTAAAATAACACCCCTCCTTATTCTTTAGAAGCCAAAGTGGAAACTATTCTGTTCTGGACCATCTGAGTCTTTACCTAATGCCTTGTCTTTCCCCTCCTCCGCCCCGAAGATCACACTGATGGATTTGGGGCCAGTTTCTTCCCAGAGGCACCGTGTTTTCTGGGATCTCATTCCTTTCTTGCTAGGGAAACTGGCAAAGGCATGCATTTCACAGCCCTTCCCAAATGGATTGCAATTGTTTTAAAATTATCTCTAAATTTCTCTCCTAGAGGACTAGCTTGACACCTTTGTTTATGTCTCTTCATTTTAAAGAGAGAAAGAGTTGACATCTATTAGATCAAACTATATGAAAGTTTCGGTTTTGTAGGCCAGAAACGATTTTATATGGGCAGTGTCACATAGTTCAAAGCAATACATCTGTCTGGAGCTGAGCATTAGGCTGGGTGTTCTCAGGATGGAGCGTGATGCACAGGCTCAGAAGGATGCTGAGGCTGTGAGGACACACACTGGGAGTAGAACTGAACTCCAGATAATTAACCAGGACCATGATATAGAACTGGTACCCAGTGTACTAGCAATAACACTTACCAAATTCCTGCTGTATCCCATCCTACGACATTTGCTTGTGATCTCTGCAAGCTGTACTTTCTATGGCAACCCCAGGAGGTATTCATTGTCTAATTGGGAACCTCATGGTGTGGGGGAGTTAAGCACAAGCCCAAGATTATCTGTGGGAATGCTCAGATAATGACTCAGACAGTTTGTCCTGGTGGCTGCGCTGCCTCTTTTTTTTTTTTTTTTTTTTTGCATAAAGGAGGAACTCTAGGAGGGCTGTTCTTGAATCTTCTCCCTGTCTCTTTCCCATCTGGGCTAGTATAGCTGCTTCCACCCTAGATAGACTTGGGTTTAGATACCAGTCTTGCCTTTGACTGTGTGACCTAAGGAAATGAAATCAACCCACACTAGTGGTTTGCCCATTTTTCAAAAGCAAATGAAGAACATAAATTTTAAAAATGGGGCTACATAGATATGCCTAAGGAGGATGTTGAGACAACCCCTATGTTAGGAACCCCCTTAGAGGAATTGCACTTATTTATGTACCCATAGTCTTTGTTATGACCCTATTACAGGGGCTGGAGAGATGGCTTAGTGGGTAAGATTGCTTGCTGTTCTTCCAGAGAATCCAAGTTCGATTCCCAGTACCCACATTGGGCAGCTCAAAACTGTCAGCAGCTTCAAGTCCAGGGGCCTGATGCCTTCTTCTGGCCCCCATGGGCATCTTCATACAAATGGTGTATATTCACCCAGACATGTAAATTTAAAAATATAAAAGAAAAAGGAATCTTAGAGAAAAGTCCCTTATTATATATTTGTGCTCCATAAATGTGTGCTCAAAGACGAGTTGTCAGTAGAGTGGGGAAGGCATGGTGGAATGGGGAACGTGGAAGGTGGTGGAAGGGTAAAATTGGGGAATAGATGTTGAAAAGGTAGGGATGGGGGAGGAGTAAAAAGATGTGGCTAGCAACCCATTTAATTCAGGGAACCTGTTGGCCATTACCTGGTACTCATTGCTGGAGCAGCACAGACACATACTTTTCTTTTTTGAGTTCTCAGGGTTGCACTAACAAATGAGAGGAAATTAGGTGGCTTAAAAGAATGGGATTTTCCAGTGATAGTTATGGAGAATAAACATCTGAGATCAAGGTGACAGCAGGCCTTGCTCCCTCTGCAGTCCCTAGGGTAGAATACTCTGTGCCCTCTGCTTCCTTTTGGTAGTCACCAGTAATTCTTGCCGTTCCTTGGCTTATAGTAGCTTAATTGAAATCTCTGGCCTGGTTTTTTTTTTTCACTTGGCCTCATCCTTCTGTGTGGGTCTATGTTTGAATTTGTCTCTTCTTCTTTTGCCCAGTTTGTTTATTAGTATACGTTAATTAAATATGCACACAAGTTTTATTGTCCTCTACATTTGTATGTGCCTGTAATTATTTTGGTCATATCTGTCTCTATCACTCTCTCTTGTCCCCTCCAGCTGCTGTTAATTCCATTCCTCTTTCAAACTAGTCTTCCTTATACTTCCACATCTTTGATTGGTTACCTGAATTTAATTAACTCACAGTGTTGTTTCCGGGAGCATTGGCGACTTACCAGTGGTTGTCACCACTGATGAAGACTTGACTTCCGCCCCCAGCAACATAAATCACCTCTAGATCCTTAGGGAAGAGTGGGCCTTGTGAGTCAATCAGCACTCCGTGGTGATTTCCTTCTAATTCTAATACAGTGGTCATTGGAATAGGGAATACCTCCATTCATTTGATCTCATTTTAATTTAGCTATTCTTTTAAAAGTCCTATTTCTAGAAAGATCAGTCATGGGTTCTAGGTACTCATGAAATTGAATGACTACAACCCAGCCCAGTATAATCAGGGAATTATTATTCCCTTGTAATACAATTAACTCATTTTTTTTCATTCTCTAAAGTTTTATATTTGGGCAAAGGACAAAGTCATGCTGTATAGTCTGGGCTGACCTAAATGGCATGATTCTCCTACCACATACTTCTGAACCCAAGAATCAGAGGCATAAACCTCTATACCCTCCCTGATCAACACATTGATTGTTTAAGTGAGGGTAAATATTAAATGAATCAAAGTCCTTTTTTATAAAAACCCACCAACTAATTGAAGAGATAGATTCATCCACAAGAAATCTCAGTAGAGGCTTATAGGCATCACATTGGACCTTACACTGTCTTGGAGGAGGGACTAATTCTGCCAGGAGTGATCATTGGTTACGGCAAAGTTTATACAGAAGAGGTGTTCTAATTTTAATGTACAATCATCTGAGGCATCTGGCATCTGTATTTGAACACTTGGTCCCTAGCTGGGCATTGGTTTGGGAGATTGTAGAATCTTCAGAAGGTGGGACCTAGCTGGAGGAAGTGACCATTTGGGTGGACACTTTGAGGTTTATAATCCAGCCTCACTTCCTTTTCAACCACTGCTTCCTGATCCACTCAGATCTGAACAAGTTCCCAGTGCCACAGTTGTGAACTGTTCCTATCACCATGCCTTCTGCATCACGATGACCTGTGTCCCCTAAAAGAGTGAAATAAGATTCCCTTCTCTTAAGCTGCTCTAGCCAGGTATTTTAGGAGAGCAATGAAATAAGCAGGTGATGATTATGTTATTTCAGCCTTGAAGAAAACATTAGAGGGGTTTACATGCTAGGCCAAGGGGTGGAGGTATTCTACATGATGGGGGTGTACATAAGTGATGAGCTTTTCAAACTGTCCCCTATGCTCAGAGGTTCAGTTGGTTCTTTGGCGCCAATGCTAGAGTTGGGGTACAAAACGCACTCACATGCCGGAGGGCTGAGTGACTGGCTCTAAAAGCAAATTATGGTTCACATGGTGGTGCCAACAGTTTGAACCGTGGACATGGAAGTAAATGTCCTAGAAGCATCCTGTCCTTAATGATTGCCTTTTACTCAATCGGCCTGGTCTATTAACCCTATAAAATAAAAGAAAAGAGGCTATAAGGGATGTGGTCATTTGGGTGTCATAGCTGAGGATATTTAGGTGGGAACAGTTTCCAGAGTTTTCTGTAAATGATCAGTCAAATAACCCTATATTATCAGATTTTGATTACTGAAATGTATATGTATATCCACACATATATATGTATATAATTGTTAGTATTTTACAACCCTTCCTTCCAAAAAAACCTGATGATGGACAGAAAGAATCCTCAGCACCACATAGACCAATTAAAGACATTTGTTATTATTTTTTATAGCATAACCAGAGATCTGCACAGCACTGAGTTTAAATAGCAGCCATCTAGTAACAGCCTCCACTACAACAGCCTTCTTTCTTGGCTATTTAAATGGGCTTTGATAGATCACAGTTGCTTATTTTAGGGTAAGAGACTAAAACCATAAAGCTAAAGCGTTAAAAGCCACCATCAATTAAGGACTAGTGAGAAGTAAAGAATATTAATGCTTCATGGGAATTATAGCCGAAGTAACTGAGAATATGTGATTTTAATAAAAGGAAGGAAAACAAAACCCTGTCTGTGCTGGCCATCGACTTCTCTCTCTCCAAAGATGCTGCCGTCGTTACCCCTCAGAGAAAAGTTGCTCATGGAGATCTGAGCAGGAGGCTTACACCATATACAGTGACATATGCAGTTATTTAGAAACTTACCGTAGGGGTAAGTAAAGCAGAATGTCAAAAGAATCGCGAAGAACAACACTGGCATCTCTAGAGTCTCTACTCTGGTCTGTGTGTTGCCTAAAGGTCTTGGATGGAATTGATGACATATTAGAGCTACTTTCAGAACAGTTAAGGCACCAAAAACCCCAAAAACCATTTGATCACCCCTGGACACCTATTTACCACTCAAGGAGTCCTCAGGTCCTATGTATGGCATTCCCAGATAAGATTACTCCAGAGTAAGGATGGATCCTAACTTCCAGTGCAGGACGGAGTGTGTGAAAACTATTCAAATGTGAGTCAGAAGGAAAACCCATGAGTTCAAGTCTTTACCTTGCTCTCTGGATGGCAGTGGGCAAGTAATTATCCCCCACCTTTAAGTCATTAGATCGAATGTAATATTTGCTTTGTCTGATCTGTTACCAGACACATGTGAGGGAGGTCAGGGGTCTTCAGGTGGAATCCTTTCCCAGTGGCTGAAGCTTGGCTCACGTGGGCTATGCTTACCTATGACTGATGTTGAGGTTGCTGGCTACAATGGGGACATAGGCACCATGGCTTTTTTCCAACCTTAGAACTTGGAAAACAACAGCTATATGCCAGGTAGAAAAAGACGTAAGTGTCAGGGGAAAATGTTATAGGTAAAGGGAGACACTTAAACGTGTGAAACTGCAAACTCTAAGGCAAGGGCCATGAGGCCTTAAAATGAAGCCATGGCATCAGCAAGTCTGCACTTGGCTGGCTTTGCTGAACTTGAACCAAGGAAGGAAATAGGTTTTCTCTTGAAGTGAGATGGGGTTCCTATCCAAACTCCTGGCATCTCAATATACATCTCTCTTTCTCCATTCTTCACACACACACACACACACACACACACACACACACACAGAGAGAGAGAGAGAGAGAGAGAGAGAGAGAGAGAGAGAGAGAGAGAGAGAGAGCCAGAGAGAGAGCTCAGATTCTTACCTAGGAGTTTTCAAATTTCTAAGTTCCTATATTATGTAAAGGATGATTTTTATTGTTGGCAGTACTGGGATCTGTCATTTCTGGTGATGTTCCATGGTACATGAGTGACAGGAGGTCTATTTTGAATTTACTAATTCCACAATCAGGAAGAACTAAGCTCCTTTTTTAGAAGCAGCAGATAGGATACTGAGAAAGTTAAAGGGCCTCCCTTCCCGGTGCTGGGGACAGTGACAGCAGACTGGATATCAACATGCCTCACTTGTGGAGTCTCTCCTCTTATGACTCTGTGCCAGGAAAGTTCCTTGGTGGAGCACATTTGTTGATGGGAGTGCCAGGTGCTGTATCTAAACTTCTCAATACCACAAGAGTTTCTTTAAGAGAAAGGGATCCTTTTGTTGCTGTTGTTTTGTTTTGGGTTCTTTGAGGGTTTTCTTTTGCTGGGGGTGGTGGCCATGAAATATAGGTTTAACTAAAAAAGAGTAGGCTGAGGTTAAGACAGTTGCCACTCTACATGACAAAGTAACAGGGATAGGAGCCTGGCATGAAGCACTGGGTCCATCACAGAGGAAGGATAGGGAAGACCTTATGATGTCTGGTCATGCTGTTCTTAGTGCCACTGTCTTCTTCCTGAATGTGGCTTTCTACTCCAGTGGCTTTCAAGGGGAAGTGGCGATGTATCTTGTCCTGCATAGGTCATATTCTAACCATGTCTGGAGACATCTATGGCTGTCTTAACCAGGGCTAGGGGGGTGCTACTGAATCTCTGGGTAGAGTTCAGAACAAGTGTGATGAAGCCATATGTTGTACAGAGCAACTCCCACAGAAAAGAAATATTAGGTCCCCCTAATGCGAGCAATGCAACGCTTGAACAGTCTTTTCCCAACATCATAATAAACCTTAGGGAAGCTGAATGTCTATAAATCACAATGGTCAGCGTGGGATGACAACCCTAAGGGTACAGTACCGGTACACATACCTTGGCAGTAGCCAACAGTTCTCTGGATTTAAGACTTAATCAACAAGAGGAAAGTCATACCTGGTACTGGAAAGATAGTCAGCTACCAAACTGCTTGTTTTGTTCCCGGCTACTCAGCCCCGAAATAATCACACAGAAACGGTATTATTTAAAACACTGATTGGCCTATTACCTCTAGCTTCTTATTAACTAACTCCTACATCTTAATTTAACCCATTTCTAGTCTTCTGTGTATTGCCACGTGGCTGTAGCTTACCAGGTAAAGTTCCATCCAGCATCTGTCTCTGGTGGGGCTACATGGCTTCTCTCTGAATCTGCCTTCTTTCTCCCACCATTCAATTTAGTTTTCCCCACCTAGCCCTCCTATAGGTTCAAAGCAGTTTCTTTATTCATTAATAGTAGTCACAGTATACAGAGGGGAATCACACATCAGCACCCCCTCTGAGGTTCACAGCATTACAGAGGGATAGAGATTATAGAGAAAGTTGAGTCGGGGTTGGGATTTTTTTCTTTGACCTTGCCGACTGTTTGCTGGAGTTGTCCACTACTCCACAAGGTTCTCCAGGCACCGAGGAAGCGTTTCTGTGCCCACAAATGGGGCTCCAGGCAGACATTAATTTTGAGCAATCATCTGGATGCCACCTTAAACATGGTGGTGAGTCTCCAAAGCGTTTACATGGTTGCCGGACTGTGAGGACTTCAGAAGCACTTTAAATGAGGTGCTTCTATTATTTCTTTTATTAAGTTACAGGCGTGTATGGAAAAATCACATTAATCTTCCCATGAAGTTTAGGTGAAAGAATTATTTCTATGTCCAGTTCCCTTCTTTTCTCATTCTGTTGATTAAATTCTCAGCTTCATACAGTTAGGAGGCAAAGGTGTTTAATTTCTATGAAATGACAGCCTCTGCCAAGAGACAGACAGGAGGGTTATTTTTCCTATGGAGTGGTAGAGGGAAATTATGTGGGTTGGGAGAAGTCAGTGGTTGAGCCCAGCTGCCTGGGCCTGTATGCAGGATTCCTATCTAGAATCTGGAAGGAGCACCATTGAGAATGCCAGACCTATGCATGATGCCAAAGTCTAAGTTTATTGTGGAAACAGACAGAAGAATTGCCCAAACAAATGAAGCCAACTTTGTGCTTTCTCTCATGGAACTGATATAGATAACAGTGTTTTGAGGCTGATAATGTCTTCTATATAGGGTTGTGTGAAATCCCAAGGTTCTATTCTGGTGATGTATATCTACAAAACACTCTTAGGTCAGTAATACTCTATCTCCATCTTCTACAATAGTTCAGTTCTTTAATTTGTTGATTATAAAGATTAAAAATCATGTCAATGATTTCTGCGGTGTTTTGAGGTGCAGTTTTCTTTTATACATCACAACACCAACAGCAAACATTGGCAAGACCGTGGCACACATCTCTGGACACTGAAGATCCCTGTTAGTGAGGTTTTTTTGGGGGCCACCCTTCTGTCCTCATTCACACTGGGGACAGCATAGCCTGAAGGTTGAGAATACTTTCATAGACTCTCATAGATGTCAGCTTGGAAATTTCTGCTCTTCTCCCTTTCATAAGCTGAATTTGGGTTATAGGATCTACAAGTCAAAAGACTTAATCTGTGTTGCAGATAGTCACATAATCCATGCTATATGACTGTTCTCAAACTTTGAGTCTTCTGAATTTGGGTAAGAAACATCATTAAAAGAAAAGAGTACATTGCTCAGGCTACAGCAATCTGATGTACCTCCACCTCCTCCTCCTCCTCCTCTCATCTTCCATCTTTCTGTACTGTACTTCAAGATTTCTGACCCTTGACACTGTTGATATAATTTTTGTTGTTGTTGTAGATTTCCTTGCACTGTGGGATGTTAGTACCATGCTTGCTATAAACTCCCTATATAGTTATAGCATCTTCCCCGTTACCAAAATGTTTTCAATTCATGGCCAAACATCCTCTGAAAAACAAATAGACTCCAGGAAATGGACCCCCCTGCCACCATCATACTGTGCTGAATTTAAGTCACAAGACCTAAATGCTTTAAACAAAAGCTTCAGATTTCTAGAGTTCTCATGTCTAAATTGAAGCATCATGGTCTGTTGGAAAGCATCCGGCACTTGGGGTGAAACCAGGGCTTGGTTTGAACTCCATGTATTAATTAGACTAGTTAAATTCTCTGGGTTCCAACTACCCTCACTGTGCAGTGTAATAACACTGGCTTTGCGGGTCTGCCATGAAGCTTAAAGAAAATTATACAGGTTAAGATCAGGCCCTGTGCCTGATGTGGAGAGAGGGAGGGAGGAAAGGAGGGGGGAGAGGGAGAGAGAGAGATGTATTAGAACTGGATTCATTTGATTGGATGAGTTGCCTGCTGTCTTCTTTGTCTCTTAGACTGAACAAGATAAAGCTCCTGTGAAGAGCACGCAGCTTTGAAAGAATTAGCTAAAGCAGTCGATTTGAATTATTCTTATAAAAACATGTTTTAAAATGGAATTGAAAATTGTAGCATCATGGAGTCTTAATGAAGGAAGGAAAGTCAGGGAATTCTTTTGGCTGCATCAGATTGGATTGTATGGTGTGGGACTCCTCAGTTTGAACAAATGGTGGTCTGATTCCAATGCAATATTCAGCCCTAATAAGTGTTCATGCCTTAACCTTGCTGCACATTTAAATAATTAACTACAGGGGAGGATGATTTTCATCACGAGGGCAGAGGGAGATCATTTGGAATATGTCCGTGCAACCCAAGAAGCTCCTGGCCAGCACTTCCTCAGATCTTCATGGGGGAAAATGTAGCTTACGTTGTCTAAGGACAGATAGGGAAGTTCTATTTTGCATACATAAGTGACACTGCTTTGGGCTAGAATTCTGGGAATGATCCTGGTCTATTTAAGCACTGAGGTGGGCTTTCTTGTTATAACCGTGAAGGAATTGTCAGGTGGTATTAATTTAAGCAGCTTACACAGCGAGACTAAGTCCTACGAATTCACATTGGTGGACAAGAGTTGCCATGTGGAAGCAGAATACTACAGAGTGCATGAAGAGGAGGAGGAAAAAGAACAGGGATTTAGGAGACAGGCAGATGCAGTGAAAGTATTAGCTCCGTTACTTACCAGGTGGGTAAGGTGAGTCATTAATCCTCTGTGAACAGTAGCTTCTGGTTTGTGATGTGGCCACTTGTGTGGTGTTTTGAGGTCTAGGTATATTGCAGACATAGTAAGTGTATTAGTCAGGGTTGTTAGAAGAACTGAGCCAATAGCACATACATAAAGATGTATGTAACATGTGCGTATATACATAAATAATCACATTATCCTGGCTTATACAACTGGAGGCTGGTGAACCAACAATCATTCTCTGCGTATTAGAGAGGGAGAGGACCCAGTAGCTGTTCAATCCAAGAGCTGGGTTACAGAGTGTAAGAAGGACCAGTGATGCAGCCTCAGTCCAAGGCAGTAGCAATATTCTCACTTACTCAAGAGGGATCGGGTTTGTACAAATTGCTTATGCTCTCCCTCCTAGTTTCTTCCATCTGGGCCTGCCACATTCAAGGTAGGTCTTACACTTCACTTGCCAACTATTTCTGGAAATGTTCTCACAGATCCACCCAGCAGTGAGCTTCACCAATCTCTTAGGTGTCTCTCAATCCAGTCAAGACTAGCCCTGGCAGCAGGTGACACAGTGTGCGCTGTATAGTAGGGACTTTATAAATAGAAATTGCTCATGCCATTGTTGTGACTTTACTGATTGTTTTTTTGAACAAAAAAAAAATGATAGGGCTTGCTCAAAATACTGTTTTATTCTTACCTGTTAATTTATTAATATGAAATTTAGAGGAACACTAGTTTAATTGTCCACTTAGCAGGCTGCTTTCTATCAAATGACCCGTAGCCTGACTCTGGGCACTGAACAGGGAAATCTGGGCCACATGGGCTCAAAGCAACAGCAACAAAAGGTTGTGAAGGAGAAGCTTTGAAGTCAGCCTTGCGATGACCTAAATCTCACTGGCTCTCAACACCTCACTCAGTTCAGTGTTCCGCTAACTCCGGCTTCTACCTGCAGCCCCCTGTGAGCATCTCTGGATCCCAAATTGTAGAGAATCTCTTTTACAAAGACTTTTATCTCCAGAAGCGGATTGCTCAGCCGGGAAGCGCTAACAGATGGATTGGAGGTAAACTCTGCCTTTCCATGTACAACCGATTTTTTCAAACTGACTGCAGTTTATCACTTCTGAGAACTATACTTGACTGGTTCTGTCAAAGCATGAAGTATCCCAGGCTCTACCTTCTCCTTTTGTTGTTGACGGAAAGGAATTTTTCAGGTTCGAAATATGTCTGGTTCTTGGTTTTCCTCTACCATTCTTCTTGTAAATTTGGAGGTATCAGCTAATGCTTAAACATAGAACAAACAAGTATATTCTGAGTCACTTTACAAGGCAGAGGACATGGAAGGGAAGAGTCCAATTTGTTTGAATTTATTATGTTTTAGAAGCCAGCAGGAGTCTATGCCCTCATTTGTAGGGAAGGTTCTAGCTGGGACTAGCTAATGCAGCTGGGACTCTACAAGATTCAAACAGGGAGTTTGTGGATCTGGGGATTTTCTTTTTCGTAGCATTTTATTATGAAAGGTTTCAATCATGTAGCAATGTTGATTAAATTTCAGTTTTGAAAGAACACCCTTATACACCGCATTAAATTTATCCCATTAACAGTTGGTATTTACACTGTCAAATTTCCACTTATCCATGCCTCTATCCATCTATGAATCTGTTTCATTTGTGGTTCATTGCAAAGTCAAGTGCAATATTAGTATACATGCTCATAAATATTTCAGCATTTATGTCATGATCTCTAGTTTAATATTTGTTTGCAGTATTTTTTCTCCTCTGAAATCAAATTTGCATACAATGAAATGCACCAATATTGAGACTACATGGATTTTGACAAGTGCAAGACTTTCTGAAGCACAGCTTCCTCTAAAGATACTGAACTTGGCTGTCACTTAGAAAACTCTCATGCCAGGCTGTCACTGTCCTATCCTTAACAGATAGCGATTTTTATTGGCTTTTCTATGAAGGTGGCTTTAGGTATTTTCATGCTGTGGATTAATTTCGTTCATTCTTAGAATGAAAACAAATGACACCTCATAGTAAGGACACTTGTATAAGATTTTTATCACTTAGAATAATGCCTTTGAGTTTCACTGATGATGCTATTGAGTTCCTTTTCATTGCAGAGTATTGCTCCATTGTGTGATTATATCTCCATGTGCTCATCCACTTTTGTGTTGCTGGATCCCTAGGCTGCTTCTGCTTAGGGGTTATAATAAAGACACGTGTCTATTACTATATACGTGTGTTATATATAAATATTTCCATAAGTCTTAGGTAAATACCTAAAATATGATACACTGAGTCATATATGTTCATAAGACACTGGCAGACATCACTAAATTTGAATCGCTTTTTATTCTCACAAAGATGGCAGGAAACGTCCAATTATACTGCAATCTTGTCAGAATTGCAATCTTATTTGGCCATTCCTCATTTTAATTGTGATTTTTTAGTTTATATAAATCTAATTGTAGTTTTAATTTGCATTTTTCTCTAATATCCAATGATTTTTTTCAACCTGATTTTTGGCTTCTACATACATCATATCTTGAAAGCATCTATTCAAATCCATTTCTCATGTTCTAATAAGTTCTTTGTGGCAAAGTCCCTTGTTTTCAGAATGACAGTATATGAACTCATCTAATAAGTTATTTATCTCATTATTTGTGGCAAAGTCCCTTGTTTTCAGAATGACAGTATATGAACTCATGTATTATTTAGGAATATTTTCTCAAAAGCTGCAGTTTGCCTAGGAAATTCCAAAATGACATCTTATGGCAGAAAAAAGTTTTAATTTTGATAAAATTTGACACATTTTTCATGAATGACAATTGCTTTTTGCTAAGAAACCTTACCTAGGAAACTAGTTTCCTTCAAAAGTGTAATAATTGTATCTTTCCACTTCTGCCAATGATGAGTCTTGAATGAATGTCTGTATTTGGTATGGATCAAGAATTGTGGTTCAATGTTTTACACAGAACAACACATCTAGTTGCTCTGGCATCATTTATTAAAAAAACACTTCTTTCTTACTAAATTATTTTGATAGCTTTGTCAACTATCAAGTAACCATTGAGCAAAATGTTAATCGATTCTGGGTTCTTTATTCTATTCTGTTTGCAAAGTATATGCAGGTTCATTCATTTTTTTTAATATACAAGCTCAGATACTCTAGCACTTCTTTTTTTTTAAAAAAAATCAAGGTTAATACATTTTGAGACTTTGTTTTTCTTAATATTTATTTATTTATTGTGTATACAGTACTCTGTGTGTATGCCTGCAGGCCAGAAGTGGGCACCAGACTTCATTACACATGGTTGTGAGCCACCATGTGGTTGCTGGGAATTGAACTCAGGACCTTTGGAAGAGCAGGCAATGTTCTTAACCGCTGAGCCATCTCTCCAGCCCCACCCATATATATATATATATATATATATATGTCAAAACCAATTAACCATGCATGTGTGAGACAATTCTTGTACTTTATATTTTGATCCTGGGTCTATAGAAGCATTGATTACTTGTGCCACATGACACAATTTTTGAAATTTTATGGTAAGTTTTGAAATCAGGTAGAAGTAAGCATTTCTGTCTTCGTGTCCAGATTTTTTTGAGTATTCCACTTCTTTGTTTTGTTTTTTTTTTTCTTTAGGTTTTAGAAACAGCTTGTTCGTTTCTTCAGAAGTTGTCTGGTAAGTATCTGACTGAGAATTACACTTACAGATCAATTTGAGGAGGAATGCCATCTTAATAATTTTAATTTTCTGATACATGATCTCTCTCAATGTCCTCCATCTTCTTTAATAATACTCAGCTTCTTTATGATTATTAAAATTTATCATTAAGATAAACCTTGTAGTATTTATAACTAGACTTCTATATTCTGTTGTCTATTTGTAGTCAGAATATAAAAGGCAACAGACTTTTGCATGTATCTTTTATTATATGATGGTATTAAATTATTCCTGTTATATGATGGTGCTAAACACAATTTTACTACATGGTTTGTAGATTCTTTGGATTCTGAATGTAAACAATCATACAATCTGTCTTTAGCTCATATTTATTTTTTTCTTTTACTGTTCTAGTGCAATAACTATATTCAACATAATGTACTT
This sequence comes from Dicrostonyx torquatus, assembly GCA_028555095.1. Classification (NCBI taxonomy): domain Eukaryota; kingdom Metazoa; phylum Chordata; class Mammalia; order Rodentia; family Cricetidae; genus Dicrostonyx; species Dicrostonyx torquatus. Next base: position 1,543,160 of record JAQHUG010000250.1, on the reverse strand, counting down.
CTGATTTTAGAGATTATTTCATTAATAAACATGATGCTTTTGGTTGATTTGTAGAAAACCTTTAGGAAATCATGGAATCTCTTTCATATTTTTCTATGATACATGGTGTGAATGGAAGTTGAATATTCTTTGTACCAAGTTTGGGGGCTAGTCCTTTCTCATACTCTTTTCTAGGACTTCCTCTCTGATAGTCCAAACTCTTCCTACCACTGTGTCATTAGTTAATGAAAAGAAATACAAGCAACAGAGAAAGTAATTTGATTCAATAAAAGCCAAAACTATTTCAAAATACTACCAATAACGTAAACAAGTTCTTGGCAGGTTTACTTAATGAGAAATAGATGTAGCATAAACAGTCAGTTGAGTTAAAAGGAGAAACCAGCCGTGATGAAACTGGAAACTTGCAAATGAGCAAAAATTGTGTTGTATAGATACACTATATGTGACTTTTCAAGAAAATATACATCACCTCAATTGTCTTATAAAATAGCAAACACAAATAGTCCAATAAAGATAGAGAGAAGACTAAAGACAAAGACTTATCAATAACAACGTAGGGTATACACATCATGCAGATATTATATTGACATCATTAAAAGGAAATGTAATTTCTGTATAAATTCTCCTGGAGTCATCAGAAGATGTAGAAAGACAGACAGCTCATTTAAGAGTGTTTCATTTTAATACCCAAATATCGAAAGGATAGCCATAAGAAAACAAGGCAAAAAAATTACAGAGAAGAAGGCAGTCTGGTATCACTTGTGAAAATGGCACAAACATATTCAACAATATATTACCAAATATATTCCAGCCTTTATTAAGGAGTAGTCTACCTTTACCGATAAGGGAATGAAATGTAAAGAAATTATCTATGGAAATCACTACACAGATAAGCAGAAGGAAAAGGTATTTGCTAACCCCAATTCAAACCAATTATAGTACTTATTCTGTTCCTCATTCATTCCAAGCAAATAAAAACTCCTTCTAATACACAGAACCCTCTTAGATAACCAGGAACACAGAGCTATTCCATTATGGGATGATGGTACCTGCTGGAAACACCAACACTGTGATTTAAGACGGTGAAAAAAAAAAAAAGGTGGGCTCAATGCAGGAAAAGCAGAGACAGGAATATCCTTTCCATTGCAGACCATATGATTTCCCTAGACTATTGACAGATGTTCCAACTAAATAAGAACAGTTAGTAAAATGATTCAATGTCAACAACCACAAAGAGGTACAGAGTAAAGAATAAATCCAATGTGAGACGTGCAGGGTGTTACTAAAGGTTCTAAAGGAAGCTCCGCTTTTCATGCATGAAAAATTCATTCTCAAGAACATAGACAAGAGGAAAAATAGCCAAAGCCACTTCATAAAATCTGATGTCAAGGAAAAACGTGGGCTATGAGCAGATTCAGATCTCTTATGAGGCCAATGAAGTCTGAATCTTGGGACTCCATTCCCCAGACTCTGAGGTGATCTAACTCTGTACAGAAATGGCCATATAGTTTTGTGAAAATGGCCTAAGTAGGCATTCCAAAGTGCTTGTTCCTTACTGTTCTAACATTGACTTTTGTTCTGGATTGGGAGAGAGATCATAGGGAATCTCATAGTGGGAGAGAGGGTTCAATGTTTAATGTTTGGGACTGTGTGACCCTGTAATCTTAAAAAGAAGTTTTTGTGAACTCATTCATCTTGTCCACTGCTTTCTTAGCTAGAACACAGAGGCACAGTGTTGAAATTTTAAAATATAGTTCTGCTGATATTTCCAAGATATGTACTCTCTCTTCCCTCTCTTCTCCTCTTCCTCTCTCTTGTGCTGTGTGTAGAGTGCGTGTGTACATGGGTGTGCGATATATGTGCACCTTGTGTACCTGCCTGTGTGTAGATGCCAAAGGTCAATTTTGGTTGTCTTTTCTTGGTGGCTTTCCAAATGTATTATTTTTTTAAGGTCTCTCATTGAACCTGGAGCTCATCCATTTGAAATTCAGAATATCCTTCTCACCCTACCCAGTCCATATAATGCTGGTCTTACACATATCCCTCACCCTGGCATTTGCTATTGATGTGAGTGTTGGGATGGAAGGGATGTGAACTCAGGTCTCACATTTGAATGACTGAGCAGCAGACACTTCACTCTCTGAGCCTACTTTGTAGTCCCAGTTCAATTTAGAATCACTGAAATTAATGAGATGCAAAATTTGTTAAGTTTATAAAACTTCATGGTAGTTTTCAAAGCCACAATTTGGAAAAATTATGGGTATCATTTAATAGAAGTTAAAAGCTATAGGCTCTTGATCTGGATGGCTCCAAAAGATATTTTGTTTTATCAACTTTGAATATTCTATCTATCTATCTATCTATCTATCTATCCATCCATCTATCTCTATCATCTATGTATCTATCTATCATGTATCTATCTATAAATCTATCATCTATCTAATCTATCATATATTTATATCTATCATCTATATGTCTACCTATCATCTATCTATCTATCTATATTTATCATCTCTCTCTCTGTCTATTTTAATTTTTTGAGACAATCCAGATTGTCTTGTACTGTCTATGTAGCCAAAGTTGTTCTTGAACTTATTAGAATCCTTCTACTTCTGCTTATCAAATACTGGGATTTATTTAGTTGTTTTATTTATTAAAATACATAGCAGGAATTAAGAGGGGAAAAACAAAAATATATGAAACCAATATAATAAAGGACTATAAAATTGATTCAGTTTATGTAGTCCTTGAAAAGAAAATGAAAAACAAAATTTAAAATTAGTTTTAAAAATTACTAAACTTTTAAAGATCAAGTATCATATTATCAAAAAGAAGTAGTGTATTTAAAACAGAAGTTATGAATAAATTCATAAGAGATTGATAATAACAACAATGAGGGTCAGAAATTCAAAGGAACATGCTAGAAAATATTTATAACGATTAACATTTGATTCTACACTGATATCAACAAAAAGACAACCCCGAAATCTGTCAATACAATGAGAATATTGATATGAACTGATTGGCAGGTTCGGTCAGTTCAAAAGGTCACAGAGTCACAATGGCATTAGAAAACATGAAATGTTCTGCAACCTCAGTGCTCAGGGATGAGTGAACTTGGTGAGAGGATTTTCCATATCTCAGACCTTTGCTTGACATTTCAGGTAATGAGGTACAGTGCTGGTGAAAGATACTTGGTAAAGCTATCAATAAGAAAAATCTAAATTTTAATTATCTGTGCTGCAGGAAAGTCTGAACAACTTTTTATTCTCCCTGAAGAAAATATTACTAATGTGTAGTCAAGTGAAGACAGCGGTGAGTTTGTGTGTGATATCGAGGTGGAGGCAAAAATCCACAGAGATGTGTCAGTTAATTTATATGGATGGGTCTTATTTTCTCTGGATTTTGTGATGCTTATAGTATTAGCAAACTCTTTCAAATGTGTAATTTGTTATGCTATTTCCTCATCCACAGTAAACCTCCACTTTGATAGATTTCTTTCTATTATTTTCTAGTCCGCCTTCATTTTTTTTAAATAAAGGAGGACCTTGGGAGGGATGGAGAAAGATCTTAAGGGAGTAGGGGTAGTAGACCTGGGCTGCACAAATTGTGAAAGGGAAATGATGGGGAGGAAGGTTTAAGTAGGGAAAGAGATGAAAGAAAATGGCAGAGGTGGGGTTGATGGAGGGTGGAGACGGAAGAAGGGTGGATATTGGAGAAGGGAATAAGATATCTACATTAACGGGAGTCATTTTAAGATTTGCAAGAGACTTGTCTCTATAGGGGATCCCAGGTATTCACAGGGAAGTCCCAACTAGGTACTTGGGCAGTAGAGGAGTGGGTGCCTGAACTGAACTTGTCCCATAATTACTTTGTTGAATATCTCAATCATCACCATAGAAATTTCGCATGATGGATGGAGATAGAGCCAGAGACCCACATTCACACCAGAACAAGGGATTGAGCTACCAAGGTCCAGTGGAAGAGCAGAAGGAGGGAGAAGATGAGCAAGGATGTCAGGACCGTGAGGGACTGGCCTACCAACAGAGACAGTGGGCTTGATCTATTGGGAGCTCATCAAATCCAGCTGGACCAGGACTGAATGAGCATATGACCTAACCAGACTCTCTGAATGTGACTGCCATTGGGGACTGACTGAGAAGCCAATGATAATGGCACTGGGACCTATCTCTTCTGCATGTATTTGACTTTATTCTATATGAATGGATATTTTCTTAGACTGAGATGGAGGGGGGAGGGCCTTGGGCTTCCCATAGGTATCCTGCCCCATCTTAAGGAAGCAGGGGGAGGGCGGTGGGGTAGTGGGGGAGCGGGAGGGCCGGAAACAAGGGGAGTAAATGTAAATTTTTCTTTTAACAATAAAAAAAAGCAAAAAAAAAGAGAATATGGCAGAGGATGGGCAGGAGTTAAATGAGCTTAACTGGAGTTAATCTACAAAGAGGATTATGCTCATTCCAAAAGCTATGTTTGCCAAATAAACATCCCAGAGCCAGCTATGGGATAGCATTACTTTAGTTGTAGGTTAGGGATATCCCAGGGATTCTATAAACAGTATAGGCTATTGACATGAATCTTGGTTGCCCACCAGAATTTGAATGTAAGAATATGTAGTAGGAAGGTCACTTTTTTGTTCCCAGTTGCTCAGACCTATAATAACCACACAGAAACTGTATTAATTAAATCATTGTTTGGCCCATTAGCTCTAGCTTCTTATTGACTAACTCTTATACCTTTATTAACCAATGGTATTCACAGCATACAGAGGGGGATCCCACATCACCTCCCCTTTTTTGTTTAAATAAAAGGAAAGGTTTTAACTTTAACATAGTAACTACATATAACAAAACAGTTGTCAAGTAAGAATTATAGTTACAATGCTTATATTTACTTTATCTTTTATCATAACTAAGATAAACTATAACTATATAACCAATGGTATTCACAGAATATAGAGGGAAATCCCACATCAAGAATCTGTTGCTGAAGATATCATATACTTTTATCATAGGACATGGAAAGATCAATCAGATATAGAAGTGGAAACTTCCTCCACATTATCTAGCTTTCATGATATTAGAAGGTGCCATATAGGTCACTGGGGGTAGAGGTCATCTACAGTCCTGTGTAGCTATGAAGCCTATAAATTACATTAATACTAATGTATGCAATAATGGTATCAATGCTATGGGGGTAAGCAATGCTTTCTCCGTGGGGGTTTCAGGCCTGCTTTACAGGAGAAAATACATACCTAGTACACTCAATCTGACTAAGAATCCATGGCTAGGAAACCTCATAGGCCCTACAAGTAAACCAACTACTATTAATTTGCTAAATGGACACAGCATTAAACTGACCTCTGAATATGTATTTCTCTACCTATTGGATAGCATAGTTCTTAGTCCTCATCAGAGAAGCTTCTTTTTCAGCAGATGGTGGTTAATGAAGAAACTTACAAATGGCCAAAGTGCAGATAATAAGAATCTGTGGAGTGCTCTGCCACAAATAGTGCATCTGTATTAGATCACTTCTCCAAATGGATCAAAGACCTCAACATAAAACCAGCCACAGTGAACCTTATAGATCACTTCTCTACAAGTCTCAAGGACCATCACAGAAGAAAGGGAAGGAAAATGACCAGATTCAAAAGTCAAAGAGGACCCGATCTTAACAGTGTCTTCTGGACAAGACAAGACCACAGGAATGATGACACAAGTTGACAGCAATACAATTTTTTGGCTACATAAGACCTGCATAAGATTAAGCCAGTCAAGATTCTAGTATGGAGTGGGGAGCAGGTCAGAAGCTTTCGGTGCGGTATGAAGTGCTACTGATAGCTGATGGCTTGTAGCAAACGGAGAGTTAGTTTTCTCTCTCTCTCTCTCTCTCTCTCTCTCTCTCTCTCTCTCTCTCTCTCTCTCGTGTGTGTGTGTGTGTGTGTGTGTGTGTATTAACAGAACAAATTGGACTTAGTATCATATGTTTGGAAGATATGAGGTTATGGTCTCAGGAGATGAAGATTGGGATACAGTTCTGGGGTAGCTGGGAGAGGATTGAAGCTAACTAAATATAATAAAAACACATTGTAGGCACGTAGGAAATTCTCAAAGGATTAAGAAGTATGTTTTAAAAAAATTGCCTTCCTATTTATATCAGGTTTATCTCTCACAAAGCTATAATCTTTCCTACTTAGTAGGTATCAGAAAATTTACCAAACCAGATTGCTTATAGCACTACTATGTTGGTTTGGGAATAGAAAGGGAACAGCACTTTTTTCTGAAAAGACAGCAAATATTTTCAGCTTTGTGGGTCATCTAGTTTCTGTTTCATCTATTCCATTCTGCCAGAGGAAAGCTGTCATACATAATACGCAACCGATGAAGGTGGCTGTGTTCCAGGAAACTTTATTTATAAATATAAAAAGATTAATTTCAGACATTTTTATGTATCAGAAAATAAGTTTCTTTTGTTTCTTTTTTTAAAAATTAAATCTTACTCTATGGGCTGTTCAAAAACAGGTGTTGGGACAGATTGCATAGTAACTATAATTTACCTGTCATTAAAATCGATACATTTATATCAAGAAGACGAAGACAGTAAGGTCCACAAAAGACTATATAGATTATTTAGTGATAGATTTAGCATTTTTAGATCAGTGGAAAAAGGGCAGATTCTTTAACAGGATAGAGATGATGTGTTATTCTTGTAGAACTCTCCATACTCCCCATAAAGGAAATTTCAGAGTGATGAAAATTAAACAGCACAATTAAAGCATTAGAAGGAAATGTAGCTAACAAAATTTTCTGTTGTTTAATTTCTCTTTCCTTGATTTATCCTTAACAACCTTAGAGAAAAACTTGTTTTGGCAGTACAAAAAGAGCTATTATAAATGCAATTAAAATCAACAACATTAGCAAGGAGAAAATAGAAGTTCAAATGCAAAAGTAAATACATGTCAGGGAAAGCTGGCATGTTCAAACTTTTGCTGCAGACAAAGTCTTTTTTGTTAAAAAGCATCATGATCATACCCAGCCTTTAAACCTCAGTCATCTGGTAATTTTGAGGAGTAAGATTAGGAGGACCAGGGTCTGGAAGCAGAGAGTACCTGTTAGTTCACGACATGACTCGGTGTAGGTGAGGAACAGAAAATGGAGAGCTAAAGGAGGCATCCAATCACTGGGAGGTGTGAGCCTGGCCTGTTGGATTCAAAAGGATGGAAGAGTTCCACGTCAGTGTTTCTTTTTTTAAAAAATATTTATTTATTTATTTATTTATTTATTTATTTATTTATTATGTATACAATACTCTGTCTGTGTGTAATGTCTGCAGGCCAGAAGAGGGCACAAGACCCCATTACAGATGGTTGTGAGCCACCATGTGGTTGCTGGGAATTGAACTCAGGACCTTTGGAAGAGCAGGCAATGCTCTTAACCACTGAGCCATCTCTCCAGTCCCCACATCAGTGTTTCTAAACATTGTCTACCATTGAACATTCCTGTTTCAGCCTACTATTCTGAGCTCATGAATAAGCATTGAGAGATTTCTGATTGGGTGAACAGACAGGCCGTGACAGAAACTCTTCCATGTAGGATGGATCTAACCGGGAATGAGGAAAGTAAAGCAAAGCAGCCTTCCGGAGACTTCAAACCTTCCTGGGGTAATAGCTGAGACCCTGTTGCAAAGCAACCCCCAGGACAAGAGAACTCATATTGTTAATTGGTGGGGGTGGGTTGAGGAATCATGGAAATCTACAGTGTAATAGACTGAGAGAGATTCCGGCTTCAAACAGAAAAGAAAGGGCATGGTGTTTCCCTCTTTGTATACACACCTTCACAGATATACATAGTCTCAAGTTTCCGGTCACATTATATTTTATAAAGTACCAAGGAACCCATGTTGTCTTTCTGGAGACCAGTTGGAAGGGGGATCTCCTGTCTAATGACTACACATTCCCATAAAGTAGGTCCCTGTATTCCATGTGTATCTTGCTGTGAGCCATTGTCTAGGTCAGAATTCCTTCCTTCCTTCTGGCCAGTACTTACCCAGGAACCTATGTTTCCTGATCTTTGGCTGGGAAAAGCCACCCATTTTTGCAACCAGGCTCTTGAAGATAATAAGGTCAGCAGGCTCTACCAGAGTCTGTTACACCAAACCCTCTCTTTGTTTAGAAACTGTAAAATCTCTTTTGTATTGGTGCTCACAAGAAGAATATGGAAAAGTTTCTCTGATTGTTTAGTCTTAAAGGAGACTCTAGAATTTCATTATCTACCTGAATATCCTAATTAGTCCTCCATCCAATCCATACCCATACCTCTCTCCATGAAAATGCAACACACAACACACACACACACAAACACACACACTTCGATTCTGTCTACCCTACTTGCCCCACAATCTGCATACACCTGTTCATCAAGACATTCACATTTACCCAGAAACACATGGATATAAGCCTGGTGTAGTAGCGGTTTTTAGGAACCCACTATTTCTCCTCCTCAGAACGCTTATTTCTTATTCCACACTCCCTCTGAATTCCTTTAAAGGTTCTGTGAACTGGAATGTGTTTGTTTACACAGATGCCTGAGATGCCTGGCTTTCCCGCACAAAAGATTCATAAATGCCAGAGAAAAGGATTTATTGCTGTTGACAACTCCATCTATGCAGCCGCCTACCATGAAGTCAAAGTGGCAACGAGAAGGGGATTGGTGGGTTAAACCCACGGATTCCAAATGCTTTACAGCCAAGGACTAGACCTGGATTCCTAGTGCATTTATTGCCAAGGGCTCCCTTTGTTATTAATTTTTTTCCATAGAGACCTCGAGCCTTAACATGTGTTATCTAATGAGTAACCAGCATGTAAAACTTATCGTGTTTTGGTCCTTTATTCATCAAAGGTACTTGTGACCCTCCAACTCCCTCTTACACATGATAACAAAGCTACAGGATGAGCCGATAGGACACGGCAAAAAGACAAGCAACTTGACACTCTAGCTAGCCTATGAGCCTTATCTCAGATAACATGCAATTTCTGTCAAGCTTTTGGCAAGAGTGAAAATAGCTCAAAGTCCTCTGTGATTCACTTCATGGATCCCAACAGCACTGGAAACCCCAGGTTGGGAACTGCTGAACTACACCTTTGACCATCTTTCCAGTGTCAGCAGCGATGTCAAACAGGAATAGAAATAACGGAGACTAAAAAGACAGGATTAATTTTAGAATGCATTCGATTTCTGGGATGTAATTGAGCCAGCTGAGAAATCTGTACTGGAGTTTTCCTAGAAAGTTTAAAAATTTTGCAGTTAATTGGAATTTGTCTACCAAGGTCCACTAGGTTGCTATGTCTGTGTATATTGTCCTGTTTTAAGTACAATTTTTCATATATTCTGTGAGCACAGTAAAATGGTTAGAGACTTGGCTATCTCTGCTATTGAGGAAGAAACTAGGGGCTGAGCTTGGAACCCTGGAGATTGCTTACAAACTGAACGGAAGTGATGATAGTAATTTGCTTCAAGTTACAGATGTTAAATCCAGAAATCCAAAGACAAAGCAGGTAGTACTTTAAGATCTGGACCTGGACTTTCTTTAGAGATGGAATAGTCTAGCCTGGCTACCCAGCATGCATCTTGCAGCAGAACTAGATGTGATCAGTTCCTCTGAGTTTCTGGCTGCTAGAATCATCAGAAAACAAAAAAGGAATTCCTTTCAAATTGTGTGTCTGTGTGTACTACATCTTTATTAATCTGTCAATGGATATTTGGGTCATTTCCATGTCTTTATTTGATTTTTCATTGTTTGATGATTTCATATATTTATATAATGAATTTTAGTCCCATTCCCCTTACTGGCCCTCCCCCTCACTGGCACCCTTCCTCTCAGCAAGTCTCTTTCTTATTTTCATGAATTCTTTTTGTGCTGTGTCCCACTGAGTTTAATTACATTTGCTTGCATGGGTGGGAGATTATTTACTGGAGCAAAGACAACTTATCAGTGGCCACACCACTGAAGAAAACGATTCCCTCTCCTCCACGAAATATTAACAGCCAAGATTCCCTTGGAGAAGATGGGGCCTCAAGGGCTCTGTGACAAGTTATTAATCACATGCTGTTGGCAATGGTGTTCACCTCTCCAAACAAAGGTAAGGGTCCCCAAAAGAAAGGATGAAAAATACTTTTGCATTCTCTTGCATCCATCATTCATGCCCACCTCCTGCATCAGGATAGACTGAGCATGCAAATATTGCTTGAGAAGGATAAGAAAAGAAAGTAGGTGATTTATCACCAATTTATCCAGCTAGCAGGATTTACAGTGTGATAGGGCCATAATTTCCATTTTACCGATAGGGAAAATCAGACTTAGAGGTAGTTGAGAAGTTATTATTAATGGTTTTGTGTTAGATGGGGAGAAGGGGTGGGGAGAGAGAAGTTATGAGGGGGTTTCAAATAATTATGAATTCGGAGAAGTCACACTCTCCAGAGTCTCAAGAAAGCCACTGCAACTCAACCTAACTCCAAAATTTTAGAACCAGAACAGCTAACAGTGCAAAGTACAGTCTGAGGCCCGGAGAAGACAGGATGGGATGTCTCATCTGAATTAGAGAGGTAAGAGTGACTGAGATTCCTTCCAGCCTTTCCTTTGTTCTATTCAGACCCTCAGTAGACTGAATGATACCCGTCCGTACCGAAGAGAGAACCTGCTTTGCTGCCTCCGCTGATTCAATGACTCAAAACTCAGCTACAAACACCCAGTGGATACATTAGGGACTCCCATGACCCTCTGAGTTTGGCTTATAATCTATCACAGTTCCCTAGGGACTGTAGGGACTTAGAAGGGTAAAACCCTCCTCTCTGCAGTCATGATGCTCTGAAACCTCTTGGTCTATCTCTCAGAGATCCAGGAGATCACAGTGCTTTCGCACGATAGACCGGCTTTGTGATGTCTTTGCTTCATTTGTTCTTTCTGGCGTGGACCAACTACCTTTTACTCTTAGAATCTTGGGCTTGTAAGACTTTGCATGATTTTGAAAGATAAAGATGTAGAAGTGGACACTGATTGTTTACATTGCTGGTCTGTGTAAAGGGAAGGGTGTTGCAAGGCGAGGGCCCTCTTTGTCCCGGCCAGGCCACTCAGCTAGCTTACACCCAAAATAACTACACAGAAACTCTATTCATTAAAACACTGCTTGGCCCATTAGCTCTAGTTTCTTATTGGCTAATTCTTACATCTTCATTTAGCCCATTTTTATTAATCTGTGTATTGCCATGTGACTGTAGCTTACCGGCAAGATTCTAACCAGCATCTGTCTCAAGCAGAAAATCCATGGCATCTCTGACTCTGCTTTTTTTCTTCCAGAATCCAGTTCTATCTTCTCCACCTTCTAAGTTCTGCCCCTATAGCTAGGCCAAGGCAGTTTCTTTATTCATTAACCAATGAAAGCAACACATGAACAGAACCTCCTACAGAAGGGGAATATGATTAACTTCTATTTGTAGATCCCTGGATCATTAAGTTTATTATAAGAAGTATGTTTTGAACTAGAGGGAATTTTTTCCTACTAAGAGATTCTTATTCTGCTCTCATGATAAGCAGGGTACTCCTGCCTGCTATTTAATCTTTCTGGATCTCAATTTTCTCTCTCTTTTTTTTTAAAGATGAGAGGAGTAATACCCACCTCTCGCTGTTCAGTGGAACAGAGAGTGAAGGTGAAGATCAAATACAAATCCTAGACATTATAGATACATAAATCAAATATCCCTGTTATTGAAAACAAAAAAGGTAGAATTGTAAGGAATACAGCTATATTGCTTCATCTTCTTTTTTCTAGTCCCTTTAATCATCTGTGGCCTTTTTTTTTCTAACCAGAGGACTGTTTTCATTGATTTCTCAAAGATTTATATTCTTTGTCTGGAAGACTCTATGGAAGATCAGAATGGCGAAAGCTCACCCTCACCTCTGCGTTCCCCCGCCCCCCAAGCTCTCACTCTGCTGGGGAAAGTCAGAGAAAAGACAACAATTGCAGGCAACATGGACATTGCAACAAGGGAGCTATCACACAGACAGACTCCAAAAGAAATGTTCCCAGCTGATCCACAGTGTTCAACCAGCGTTTTCCTGGAGAAGTGAAAGGGTCACTCCTATTGGATAAACAAGATTTAGATGGCATGGAGGAAAATGACGTGGAACGCAAAGATGGGAAATTAACGTAGGTAACTTTTGATGATGGATTTTGACCTGATGTCCCCAGGCTAAAAGCAGAAGGAAATATAAACAGATAATGAAGTTACTTGATTTGTTTACATAGACCTCACAATTCCAAAAACTACTCTAAATGTGCTTGGGGAACTTAGAAATATGGAAAACATATTGATCACAATGAGACCTAGAGCTCTCAGTGTTAGAGAAGTAAGCTACCTATATGGAAACAAAGAAGACTAGAATGTACTCTGACCTGTTAGATTATATAGACTATTGTAGCTTCTATCTTATATAGGTATACACTGAGATAGATAGTAGACAGATGATAGGCAGTCAGTTTAGTGGAGTTTAGTACACATATCAACATAGATTTTATATATATATGTATATATATATAATATTATATATCTCTTAGTTTTGTCTAGGCCAACAGTGTATCAGTGAAAAAAATAAGGCACCTAAATTTAGCTTCTAAGCAATATTCTTCAATAAAGTATAACTTGAGAGTGTAGTTTAAGCCTTTTATCCCGGAACTTGGAAGCAAGAGGATCCACACTTCAATTTCGAGGCCATCTTGGCCTACAAGTTGAGACTCTGCCTCAAAAGGAAGAAAGAAAGCAAGCAAGTAAACAAACAAAAACTACCAACCAGAGTTTCACAGGAAAGGTCTTGTTCTAGGAGAGGCCAAAAGGACACAGTAGTAGAAACCAAATTCAGGACATTTCTTACTAGGTACATTTTATAAAATTCGAAAGGTGAAGCATTTTGTGAAACATATTATAATCCACAGAATAAAAGAAGTCATAAATTCATGCTCATTGCTAGAGGAAAAATAATGGTTCTCTACAACGTCATAGTTCCCATCATCTGTGATTAGGTTACTAAAACAAAGGGGCCTTGCCAATGTGGTTAAGCTGAGTTTCGGTGGAAAAAATTTCTGGGTTGGTCTGCGTGAGCACAGTCTTATCACAGGCCTCTCATAAATGAAAAGGGGAATGGAGAGTTGAATAAAGAGAGCCAGAGAAAGCAGAGGCTGGAACGATGAATCCATGAGAAGGGACTGTCAGCTAAGGTGTATTGATAGCCTCTGGGAGTTAAAAATACAAGGACTGGGCCAGGCAATGGTGGCACACGCCTTTAATCCCAGTACTTGGGAGACAGAGGCAGGCAGATCTCTGTGAGTTTGAGGCCAGCCTGGTCTACAGAGCAAGTTCCAGGACAGGCTCCAAAGCTGCAGAGAAATCCTGTCTTGGGAAAGCAACAACAACAACAAACCCCCAAAAAACCAAAGCACACCCCCTCCCAAATTACAAGGATTGGCTTCTGTTCTCATTGTCTCCAGAAGGAACAATAGTGTGCTGACTTCTTGATCTGAGTTCTCTAAGACATGTTACATCCTTCTCACCTTCATAACTTTCAGATCACATATAAATATTGTGTTAAGTCACCAAATTCATAGTAATTTGTTATAAAAGTGATAGAAAACCCATACAGGTGAATATAAATACATATACATGCACTCACAATCCCGCCCCATACACACATGCACACTACAAGGAAATGTCCTCTTTTCTTATGCTAGAGTTTTCTACTTAAGTAAAGAGATAAAGATTAAAATAGAAAATTATTATTTGGCAACTACTGCAGTCTTATTTTTTTGGCATTAATGGATGCTAAATTTAATGAGGGGAACTTTGATGAGAAACAGGATACCTACATCATCACGGAGTGCCTCTTCAGAAAGCAATTATAAATTACAGAACTCACAAAGTACTTATAAATTACAAAAAAAATCATACCTTTGTAGCAGCAAAAGCCAACAGACGCTGGTTTCAGCTGAATAATTCAAATTAGTATCACGGATTGAGAATAAACAGTTTTCAGTCGTGTCCAGATACAGTCGGCTGAGAACAGAGCGTGACATCTGAGTTATTCCACCGGAAATGTGGGGCTTCAACTGAAGCTCAAGGAAATGTTAGTTAAAGGAAAGTATCTAGAGGGGTAATTTCAGATCAAAGCAGATTTAAAAGGGGTGCATAGCAATGAGAGCAATATGGAAGGCGAGACTCTAAAGAGTATTAGATTATCCATTTTTTTCTTTTAGCTTCCAAAGGTGCAAGTGGAACAATGGTTAGGCTCTGACTCAAGCCTGTAGCTTAGATAATAACACTCCATTAATGCTCATTTGCTGTTTTGAGGATCACACTGAAGTTATAGATAAAAAATGCCCTTGCTTTTATGACACACACACACACACACACACACACACACACACACACACAGAGAGAGAGAGAAGTATTTAGATACACCTTATTTTCTCAAATTAAATTGCTTTAGAATATGTGTGGGTATACATAGATAGAGATTATGATAGATATAATACAAATTAAAATTTGGAGATTTCACATCAAGCCAATACATAAATTATCCATATTAATTTGGGAGAATTTCTGGTTTTTAATAAAAAATACTTTAAAGAACATGAGGTAGGGCAAACAGCCTGGTACTGAGGCCAGAGAGGTAGTGGTGATCACAGTTTGGCCTTGTAGAAACAGCTAGGGACAATTTTACTTGTCACTACTGGATCTTGAGGACCCAGTACATAGTCACTGATTCTAAGGTGGAAGGGAGGACACTGGGGGTTGCATGTTGGTCAGAGATCACTCTTTTTGTCTGTGTATGCACAGAAAATGGCCACCTCTACCTCCACATTTATTTCTTAAACCTCACAAGCACCGACTATGTCCTCCTTCATGGGTTGTCCATTGAGACCATGGTCATATTATGGCCTTCTCCTGAATATTTGTACCCTGTCCTATGACACTGGAGTGACTTTGAAGCTTGAGAGTGAAGACTGCTGTCTAGAGAATCCTGATCACTTGGCAGTGACAGACACCAGCGTCACTTACTTATTAACCCAAAGTGCCACACAGCAAAACTGTCATGGAGGCCTCAAGGGAGAACGCTGGAAATTGTGAGTCTTCAGGTTTCATGGAGTAAGGTCAGAAGATCACCAAACTATGAAAGGCAAGGGCTGTGGAGATCAAGAGTAGCTTAGATTTGCTTACTCAACATACAGCCTGAAATAGAATGACTGAATTTCAGGTCAAGTATTCATCAATTCAATTATTGATTGACTGAAGGGGTGCAGCAGCCAGTCAGCAATCCTTGAGTGAGGACCCTCAGCAGACAAAGGGTCCTATTGTTCATTACCCTAACTGAGAAGGGCGATATGTATGCCCAGCTGCCCCCTACAAGCCTTTTAGCCATCGTTTTCTTCTCTTTACCCCTTTCCCTGGTTTATTTTTCAATTCATTGAAAACAACAATCCAAGGTTTTTGTGCTAAAATCATCACGTCCTTTACACTGATTGATTCTCACATTTAATTGGTTCTCTTAATCTTGCCATTTAGACACATTGAGGCTTGGACATATAACCGAGGTAGGCATGATAGTGCATATCTCTAATCCCAGCACTCAGGAAGCTGAGGTAAAGGGATTGGTCAGTCTGGTTACATAGTGAGAACATATGTCATTCACGTATATGTATGCGTGTGTATGTGTGTGTTTAAACTGAGTGTTCAGGGAAAGATCCACATGCGGGGGGCTGGGGGAGAGGAGAGGATCTGGAGTTTGAATAGTAAGAGGACAAGAATTGAAGTGGAAGAACTTGGTGACAGAGATAGTGTGCAATGACACTGGAATAAAAGTCTTACTTCCATGTGGCTCAGTCTGTCTGGTGTCACCTTCAATGAGACATGCTTCACCAAGCAGGAAGTGGCTCTGTGTCATAGTGAGGACACCTGTATTTCTGGAAAGAGAATCAAGTCTCAGGTTGACACTTAGTGTTTGGTGACTAATTTTCCCAGCTTAAGGGGAACAAAAAGGTTTCTCAATGTTGGGCCTTTGGTGGTGAAAATCAGGAAAGGTGGGACAAGGTGATCATCCTACTCAGAGGCATGGCATCTGTTGCAGTTGCAAGGACAGAGACGAAGGACAGCTGGTGAATGACAATGATCTGATTGATGCCTGGTGATCTGTAGCACTAGAAGCGAGATGTGTTTCTACAGTGCTATGAAGACTCCATGGCAGGGCTACAGCCTTGACGCCTGCAGAGAGTCTTGAAGGGCACCTTTGATACTGGCATAACACAGTAGCTTCCTGCATCCTGTTTATGTTGGATAAACACAACGCTATTGGCGTTGTACAGCCACAAAGCAAACAAATGACAGTCAAAGCTATGAAGTAAGTGCTTGACGTCATTCTCATTCTTTAGATACACAGTTCAAGAATTCTTTCATGATCCAGTGGAAGAGGAGAAGGGACACAACAGTTCAATAGGCAGCCAGCCAACTCCTCTCCGTGACCCTGTCAGATGTGAGTTACAAGTTGGCACAGCCATTCTCTTCAGTACCACAGTATTTAATATCTAGGGTTGACTTTCAGCTCTGCCACTTCCACAAGGCATGGAACCATGAGAAAGTTACTGAATCTCTCTGATCCTTTGTATCCTCAGTAAGTGGGATTGCCTCATAGGGCCGTGATGTGGAAAAAAGTAAGTTAACGTTTGAAAACCACTTACGATATTGCCTGACACATTATAAGCCTTATAGAATGGTTTGTTTATGATTTCTAAATCTAAATTGATGTGCAAAAGGAAAGCAACATTTTTTTCTACAAGGCTTACGAAGCACGCTTATGTCGAGAAAATCATAGCAAAGCAGTTCGATTTGTGATTAGAAGGCTGTTGGTGACCTTAATGAATGCAAGCGATAAACTGTAATGAATTAAGGCCAGAATCGTGAGTGATTAGAGGCCCCTTTCACACATTCATCATGAAGGGTGGGTGGGGGAAGGACTCACTGGGCAGGGATGGGGAGAAGATGTAAATTGCCAAGAGGACAAAAAGGCCCCTGTGGAGAGTCTCCCGCGGGGACCAAAAATCTCTTCTCACTTTTAGTTTCCTTTTCTGTTTTCCCGACCTGCCAAATAAACAAAATCCCAGCAGGGCTACCCCTGCTCTAAGGCCAGGCCACTGCAGAATCCAGTCACGATGGTCTCCAGGATCCTGTCTGTTGACAGTAGCTTAAGCCCTTGGTGAACAGAAGAGGAAATTACCGGCACCTCCCAGGTGATTCACAACCATCCCACTTTCTCGAGGTCAGATTCAAGAATATCCTCTTGCTTTATGTTTTCACTAACCACAAACACTCCTAGAGAGACGGGCTCTTACAGTTCAGTGCCCACACAAAGGTGACCAAGCTGTGAGGATCCAGGAGGAAATCAGGGGAACAGCTGTGTGGTATGAACCTAAAGGTCTTGGAAACATTCTGCTGCCAGATATTGAGCATGTGTTACATGTGGGTTTTGCCCAGATATGAAGTATATACACATTATGTAATAATTGTAATACATAAGAAGACCAGTTTTATGCAGAGTCACCAAGTCTAAGAGAGGCTAAGTAACTTTCCAGAAATGCAGTGAGGTGCTTGAGCCAGATCTGAACATTTTTTATGGGTGCAAGTGTGTATGTATGAGCATGTGTGTATATTTAGGAACACATGTATGTTCATGTATATTAAGGCACTTATTATGGAACAGGGACCATGTGAATATGTGTGCCCATATGTTTGGGGCCCCAAAAGACAACCTCAGGTGTGGTTACTCAAGCACTATTCCCCTTAGTTTCTGGGATTGCTTCTCTCACTGGCTTGGAACTCAGCAGCTAAGCTTTAGCCATCGAGCCCTAGGGCTGGAGTCATTGAGCTTCAGGGAACTACCTACCTCTTACTAATCAGAGCTGGGGCTGTAAGCACATGTCACTGTGCCTAGTTTGTATATGTGGATTCTGAGGACCAAACCCACGTACTCAAGCTTGCAACTCCAATATGTTACCAACTATCTTTCCCAGGCTTGGGATATTAAAAAAAAATCAAAAACTATTATTCTTTGGCTCATCTATCTCAAACTCCAGCTTCCAAAACATTGTCTGTTACTCAGTGTTTACTTGGCCAATAATGTTTCTACTAGAATCAAGTAAGTTAGTAACTTGAGTTCTATGTATTATGATTATTATGTTGGATGGTGGCAAGAATCTGTGTGAATTATCTAAACAACAACAACAAAATCTTCAGCTATTTCAGTTGTAAGGACAGTTGGGGAAGCCCTACAGAGTGTCATGTGCACAGTCTCCAAACTGACTTTGTTCTTTCCAATTTTAGGAGAGGGGAGAGAACGTAACAGTTGTAGCCCTTATCTATTATCCATCTGTTCTCCACCTTAAGAAAATAAAAGGGGAAAAAAAAAACAAGCAGAGGGAATAGAGAAAGCTGTTCTGAAGCAGTGGGAGGAGAGGAGAAGGAAGTTAAATCCCATACTTTTATAATGCACCTGTTTTTTAAAAACAAATGCATCCTTGTGTATGGTTGGCTGCACTATGAGAAGGGAGACACAGGGTTAGCACAAGATGGAAGTGAGTTTTGCATTTCCCCAGGGGGCTGGAACACTTGGCTCTGCTTGATGCTCCAGTGGTTAAACCCTTGGACAACCATTTACTCGCTCTCAGTTGCCACCACTGTAGAGAGAAAAAACTACATTGGAAGACTTGAAATGACCCCTTTACCACTGACATTCTGTGCATGCGTTACTGGCTGATCCCACACTGCTCAACCAGCTAAGAGGTTTGTGTCTCTCAGACTCTGGGAAGATA
>JAQHUG010000250.1:1503013-1519940 GCA_028555095.1 Dicrostonyx torquatus | reverse complement strand
ACACACACACACACACAGGTGGGGAGGAGAGAATTTTACGTGTTTTGGTGACTAAAATATAGCAAGCTAGAAAGGAGATTTTTTTTAACACTGCAGGGAGTATTTTAATTAAAGCCTAAAATATTTTGATATTGAAGCTTTTGGAGCTTATACATGAGCTGACGAACCTCAGAGACAAGTCCAGAAGAACATTCCTTATTAGTAGTATTCCAAGTATACTGAGGGCTCAGTTGAAACTACAAGAGGGCTTAAAGAAATAGGCTGTCAGGACTAGGAAAAAGTAATACTTTATTATTTGCAAATATATGAATGCTTATTCCTAAAAATATTAGAATACAGTGAAAGTTATGATGGGTATTGAACTAAAGCTATGCGAACAATAGACAATAAATGGTTCTACGTCAGTAAGATGATTCATCTCAAAATAGCTACCACAGCTGTAAAGTAATAAAGAACAAATTTAATAAACATACACAAGGAGGCACAAAGAAAATTATAAACCATTATTAAAGGGCTCTATAAATCCACAGAAGCTCTGAGGTATACCATGGTCGTGAACGGGAAGACACAAGTTCCTAGAGACATGAATTCTTCAGATCACAAGTCATGAATTATGCTAAATCCTAAATAAGATTCACATGGGAATGTACACAGAAACAATTAACGTTGATTTGGAATTCGTTTTGAACCACATTGAATCTGACATTTGCCAGTCCAATAGTGACATATAAAAAGCAGCAGCAGTTTTAAGGGGATTTTGGTTTGACAGTCCTCATACTTACGAAGCCATGATAAAGTTTCTAAGTGAATTGTAGGACCAGAGTTGACCGAAGTGACCAGTACTGTAGCCTACCCCTAGAGAATGTTCTTGGGTGATGGGAATGTTCCATCTTATGCCTTTTAACATGAAAACAACTGGCCATGTGTGGACTCTGAACACGTGCCATGCTGCTTTGCTGACAATCCTAATTTAGACCAGTGTTTTACCACTGAACTGCCTCCCCAGCCCGACTTTAATCAATTTAAGTTCAAGTCATCACTTATGATTCACGGCTACCGTATTTGGTGACGCCGATAGGTCCTAGTGGCCTAATACACAGACAGAATGAATACAGTATCACAGCATCACAGCAAGGCGCTATGCTACGTCAGCGGGGAATAGAAGTTGGCTGTACATAGGAAGAATATACACTTATACTAATTTAAATCCTTGTTGTTCCCCACACGCACAAATAAATTCCAGATGAATTAGAGATGTAAATCATAAAATCAAGTTTTGTACAACTTTTAGGGAAAAATATCACCTAACTTTAGGTGCTCTTGTCTTACAAGAAAGTTTCTTAAGCAAATCATAAGAAAATTTGCCAGTAAATCCAATAGTATTAAAATTTAGAAATCTGTACAACAAAGATAGTAAAAAATGCATGTAACACAACAGGATATATTTTTCATGTATATAACTGACAAGAGATAATTATCCAGAATATACAAATATAAATCAATGGGAAATAGCAAACGACTCAGTGAAAAATATGGACAAAATGAATGATCAATGTGTTCCATAAGAGAAAACCCAGATGAGCAATGTAAATATAAGAAAGATTTTTTTGACTTTCATAGTAATAAGGAAATTTAAACCTGCTCAACAGCAATATCTTTTCCATATTCAATATAATGTTCGTTTGCTGGATGTTTATCAGTCTTGTTTATCTATCTATCTATCTATCTATCTATCTATCTATCTATCTATCTATCTATCTATCTCTATCATCATCATCCTTATTTATTTTCTATGATGAAGGAATTGCCCACCCCTGAGATACATTCCTAGACTCCTCTAAGAATCAAATGTGTTTGGGGAGATGGCACTTACACACAAGCATGAAGACCCGAGTTCAAATCCCCATAACCTATTATAAAGCCAGGTTCAGTTCACAGGCATCTATAATCTCAGTGCTCCAAAGGTGAAATGGGGGGTACATATAGTAGGATCCCCAGAAATTGATGGTTTAGCTATCCTGGAATGCACAGTGGTGGACTACAAAAGAAGCCCTCTACTAACAAGGATAGAAGGAGGGGCACAACACCTAAGGCTGTCCTCTGGTTTCTACACTTTCACCATGGTATATACATACATGCAGACACAGAAATAAATACACACATAAATGAATATAAAAATTAAGAATAATAAGTACTCCCAAATGCCAGGTGATTCCTCTCTGAGGTTCTTTTACTGCTTTACCGTAAACATAGGACGTGAAATCTACCAGTCAGATCCTGTTCAAAATAACTTTTGAGAGGTAGCAATAGATGTGAGAACACACCTACGGTAGCAAAGGCATAATGATGCAGGCAGTGTGAGAAGTGCTAGTTGGTATAGACACAGTCTGCAGTACTTGGTGTTGATGATACCTAGTAATGGTATTCTCCAAAGACTGGAGTTTGGATGCTGTATTTAACAAGCCAACACTGAATCCAGTTTCTCAGTTCTCAAGGTGGACGGTTCTGTAAATCATCCAAAGTCCTCTGTATGGTTTCTCATAGTTGGATCAATTAGAAGCTTCCTTTTTAAAAAAAATTAAAACAATTGTGCATGTGCAAGCATGCATGTGTGTGCATGCATGGATGTGTGTGTGTGCGTGCATGCATGTGTGTATGTATGAATGTATGTACGTGTGTGTATGTGTGTATGCATGCATGTGCATGTGTGCATGTGCACATGTGCATGCATGCGCGTGTATACATGTGTGCACGTACACATGTGTGTATGTGCATGTGTGCATGCATGTGTGCATGCATGTGTGTATGCATGTGTATGCATGCATGTGTGTATGTATGCATGCACATGCATGCGTGTATGTGCATGTGTGCGTGCATGCATGTGTGCATGCATGCATATATATGCATTGTGAATTCATGCGTGTGTATACATGCATGTGTGCATGTAAGTGTATGTGTGCATGCATGTGTATGTGTGTATGCACTCATGTGTACATATATGCATGCATTATGTGTGTGTGCATGAGTGAAATTTGAAGATCATATTACTTGTCAGGCATTTTACCTACTGATCCATCCTCCCAGCCCTAGGAATGCTTTTTTTCACTATGATGTCTAATAATCCCAAATGTTGTCAAGCATGTAAGAAAATGGCACCTGTCTGGGGAGGTAGGCTAGGAACCTGTTAGGCACGTCACTGGAGTCTATCAATGTATATGGGAGGAAGATTCCTGTATTCAAAGACTCTGGGAACGTACTAGAAAGACATCCTCTCTCAATCGTGCAGGCAGATATGTATCAAGATCTCCACTGTGGTGGCATGCCCATGGCATTCCCTGGCATTTCCAGTACACTGGATCCTCCACTGAAACCAAGGATGCCCCTTCAACAATGGCCTCTCCTGGTCTCTCACAGTGCCAAGTCTCAGCTCTCTGTGTGATCCCTTCAGTCCTGTGGCCTTCACTCTGTCAGGATCAATATCACATGAGAGACTGTTACACACAACCGAGTTTGATGGTCAGCTTGAGATGCAGATTTGGCCCTCTCTGGGCAACAGTTCCAATGTGTTGACCCTGATGAAACACTTCCCAGGATATTTCACCTCGGTGATGCTTGTCTATTCCTATAGGTAACCAACATCAAATGCCCCATCTCATCAATGGCCCCAGGAAAGCAGAGTTTCATTCAACGAGATCACAGTTGATGCTTCAGTTCTGACTGATCAGAACACACACATTCTTAATTCAAATATAGGGCATGGGCGGTCATAGATTTCCCGGCTAACGTTTGCTTCCGTCTGGAACTTTACAAGCCAGGCCTTTACAGTACAGATCTGTGTTGTAATAGGAGAGGGTTTGTGTTCCCGGCACCTGAGAGGAACATGGTCCCTTATGTTCCCAGTGCCTGGCTCCCGGATGTGGCTGCTAGTTTATGCCCGAAATGATTACACACAAACTGTATTCATTTAAACACTGCCTGGCCCATTAGTTTTAACCTCTTATACATATTAGTCTAACCCATATTTAGAAATCTGTGTGTCACCACGAGGTGATGACTTATTGGAAGATTCTAACCTGCATCCATCTTGGGCTGGAGCATCATAGCGTCTGCCACACTTCCTTTTTTCTCAGAACTTTCATTCTGTCTACTCCACCCATCTAAGGGCTGAGTCCTCTCCTATAGGCCAGGCAGTCCTTTATTCAACCAATGAGAGTAACCCAAATACAGAAGAACCCTCCTACACCAGATCTGTACACTTCCCAATGCTCTTATCTTCCAGGCTCCCACAGAACAGTCCCTTAGGCCTGAGCATTGACTGCATTTCCCAGTCTAATGTTCCAAACTCTCACACAATCCTCCCCAAACCACACATCTAGGTCTGTCAGAGAAATACTACATCCTCTGGTCACAATTTCCAGCTGATTTGATGCTTCTGTAATAAACACCATGACCAAAAACATCTTGGAGAATGAAGAACTGCTTTCATCTTAAAGACCATCACCAACTGAAGCCAGGGCAAGAATTCAAGGCAAGGTCCTGGAGGCAGCAGCTGAAGCAGAGACGGTGGTGCAATGCCGTTTGCTGACTTGCTCTCCATGGCTTTCTCGGTCTCCTTTCTCCTATGGCTCAGGACAGTCTCCTCTTAGATGTTGTCCCTCAGGTACTAGCCACAATATTTTTTTTAGAATGGTCACTTACTGACTTGAAAATTGCCATGTAGGCCAGGTGGCAAGCCCATGAGACTCAGAGATCATTGTCTCAGCCTCCCCAGTGCTAGACTGTATGCTAGTCAGGACTTCCTGCTTTTTTCACACAGACCTCGTATTAGAAGCTAATCACATTGCTACGTGAGCTATCTTTCCATCCCTAATGCCCCTTTTGTAAATTAGTATACAAGTAATTGGTTCCATTATAGGATGCTCATAGACATTTCTGCTCTCCCAGTACCCAGGGGCCTGTGAATTCTCCTCCTTAGCAGGTACAGCTGGTTCCAGCTCAGCGTGAGCAGCTTACTGCCTCTGTGTGCCAACTGGGCTTCTCCACAGAACAAAAAAAATCCCACCTTGGCTTATTTCTATTTTATTTATCTTTTCCTCTTATTTCTCTATTGGTTTTGATAATCTCCACTTCTTTCTGCCCACTCTCATCTAGTTAACTTCTAATCAACCACCTTTCCTGAAGCTCCATTTATGGCCATTTTATTTTATCTTGGCTATGTGATACAATGATCATATATGCCAGCTGTTTGATATGAGTCTGGCACTATGTTCATTTTTTTGTCTCTATGATTTCATTAGAACCTCTCTCCAACCCTATAGTAGGAACCAGTAGCTCTTTTGAACCACGTTGGGATTTTTTGCAAAAGACTGGTCTCAGAACTTTATTCCTGAGTGCTTAGTGTTGCTGGGCTCTGGGGACTTTTAGCATGAGCCAGGTTTAAGATCCCTTGGACTAGTTTATACATGTGTTTTCCAAGCTCCATCTGATGTTAAGCATAACCAGGGCAGTTATAAACATATGTGCTTGGATCCAAAGACTCTAAGAATCTGGGCGAGAAGCTTTTTAATCAAGTAGTTAGATGGTCCATGTACTTGGACAGCCGGAAACAGGGCTTGATCTCCTGGAAGACTCAATCAGCACATCCTTCCCCAAGCCCACACACCTTTCCTGTGGGTTGGTTCAGGCATCCAAAGCAGGATGAAAAGAACTATTAAAAATAGATTTCTCCAAAGATGGTCAGTCAAACGAAGATCCCTTCAAAGTACATATTGTTATTTTTACAGAGATACAGAGACTGGGGTTATAAACACGAAGACTGCCATGCTGCTTCCTCCTCTCACTGATCTGATACCTCTTCTACATGGAATCCCTTATTTCTCTGCAGAAGGGGCTTATGCCTGTATTAATTTGGGCCTACTTTCTTGTTCCAGTATGCTCCAAGGTTTCAGGCCTTCCAATTCATGGGTGGAAACGTAAGCTATGGAATTCAGTCCTAAAGGTAAAGCAAATGGTGTTTCCACCTAGAAATAAACCTCAGGGAGGAAGTCTATGGTCCAGGATAGAACTTCAGGGAGTGGGAGTAATAGAGAGGCCAGGTATCCTTTCTCCTTGTTGGCATGTGTGTGTGTGTGTGTGTGTGTGTGTGTGTGTACTCATGTGTATGTGTGTGTGTGCATGTGTGGAAGCATGCTGAACTTCTTGGGTGGTGTCAGGAAGGAGGAGGTGAAGAAAGTCAGATATCATAATTATTGCTTTCAATTCAAGCCCCTTTCTGTCATCTGATGATTCAACATGAAAGTGTATTCAGAAGAACATGCATCTGCTGGGGGAAGGGCTGCTATGGGGCCACTGCAACTCTCCTAGCCTAAAGATGCACCATGCTCTTTATTATGCATCCCTACCCCCAAGCCCCAAGAAGCCTGTAGTCACCAGGCATCCTGCAGTATGACTGATAGGCTTCATGGATGGATTCCATCTTTGTCATAGGAACATCCTGAAACTTTGCAACTGCATGTTCCCAGAAAACGTTTTGGGAAACAACACAGGAAGTGTCCCATCATCCCTTCACAGACACTTTTCATGAATCTTGTTCTCTGCAGTCAGGGCAGACTTGAGAGAGTTCCTTTAACACGTCTCTACCTCAGCCCCATCTCAGACGAACATGAACAGACAGTTGTGTATTTAGGAAATCTCTTAGAGCGAATCTGTTGGGCAATTGTTTAGAATCATTGGTGTAGAAAAGAAACTGAACCTGGTCCGTGGCCATGACCAACCACGCCTGCACAACCCCAGGCTGTTTCCCTTCTTGGCTCCATCAAGCAGCATCAATGCTCAGTTTTCTTTTTGTTACTGAACATTTCTGGACTGTTTGTCTCAGTCTTCGCCATTTTTCTGAATGGAGCTATTATGTCCAAATTGATCTCCCTTCTTTGTGAGAAATCTCATGGTTTGTCCGGTCTCATAACACATGTTCTATTCTGAATGCACCATGGTATCTTCTTCCCCAGTTGCCTTCCTTTTTCGGTCCCTATATTCCTTCTCTTAATGGAGAGAGTGCAATATCTGTTTCTGTGCCCAGACTTTGGACTGCAACTTTATATGTTTCCTCCCCTTTCTTTCTTTTTCTCCAGTGCTGGGATGTTGCACGCAGGGCCTTACACCCACACAAAGCAAGGCAAGTGCTCCCTCACTGAGTTATGTGCTCTGCCCAGGTCCTAGTTTTTCTTTTTTTCTATTTTCTTTTCTAACCTTTTTCATCTGAGAAAGTAATCTAAACACACACCTTGAGTGGATTCTGTAAGAGTATGTGGAATAATTCAAATGTCTGGCAAGGCCTCCATTGGAGGTGGTGGCAGTCAGTGATTTCTATTCTTGTCATCATTAGATTGAAGTTTCTTAATGAGAAGGATCTTTATTAATTTCATCATTTGAAATATCTGCTCTTTAAATAGTGCCCTGTCTTATCTACCTACTCCATCATTATTCAAGAGAGGAATGGGTATGGTAGCCAACAGAGGTCAAGTTCTATGTCTATCACTTTGGACCTTTGAATAGTGCCTTGTAAGGTTAATGACATCAGATTTCCTGGGTTGACACCTTTCTGGCCAGGTTGCTGTCTGCCTGCAGAACCTCAGTTGTTCATATCTTCTTTAAATCCACTGTATTTGAAATTTTTGTATTGTTATTACTCTTCTCTCTCTCTCTCTCTCTCCGTGTGTGTGTGTGTGTGTGTGTGTGTGTGTGTGTGATGTGTACCACAGGAAATGTGTGGAGGTCAGAGGACAACATTCTGGATTCAGTTCTGACTTTCTGGCTTTAGTTGGGTTCTAGAGCTTGGACTCACTCAGTTTGCCAGACTTGGGAGGCAAGTATCTTGACTTACTGAGCAATCTTGCCAGGCTCTTACTCTGTCTTTTTAAAGATACAGGAAATAGTAGTACTTTTTTTTTCTTCTTTGGTTTTTCGAGACAGGGTTTCTCTGTGGCTTTGGAGCCTGCGCTGGAACTAGCTCTTGTAGACTGGGCTGGTCTCGAACTCACAAAGATCCGCCTGATTCTGCCTCCCGAGTGCTGGGATTAAAGGCATGCGCCACCACCGCCGGGCTCAAAATAGTACTACTTTATTGCTTTATTGAACTCTCTCTCTCTCTCTCTCTCTCTCTCTCTCTCTCTCTCTCTCTTTTTCTGGTTTTGCTCCAGACAACCAAAAGAATGTATATAATCTGTATGTGCCAAGTAAAATGTTCAGTCAGGCCACAAATTGCCATTTGGCCTATATATTAGTTAATTTTCTCATTGCTGAGACACCCAACGAAAGCAACTCAAGGAAGGCTCACCATGACTCCTGGATGGAGGATACATTCCATTGTGGCAGGGAAGGCGTAGTGATGATGCTGGCTCTCTGGGGAGAAGAGTGTGAGGTAGCTAGTCACACTGCATCTATAATCAGGAAGCAAAGGGAAATGGAAGTTGGTGCTCAGCTTAATTGCTCCACCCCCTTTTCATTCAGTATGGATCCCAGACCCAAAGGGTGCTGCCCACATTCTCCTGTTAATCCTCCCTGGAAGTATGTCTTCTAGGTGATTCCAAAAATCCAAGTTGCCAATAAAACAAACTCCTGAGACTATGCTGACACACAAAAGTTTAGTTATGGGGTTTGGGGATGCATGAGATATCAAAACTTGCCCTTCAGTTTTGCTTTTCAAAACGGATAGCAATGATATTGTCAGTTTTAAGTGTCAGGGGCACTGCATATGGTTAGCTTACTGAGTACAAACAACAGAGGAGAAAAGGGACTTGGGAATAGGGACAGTAAGTAGCAATGTGCTCATGGCCTGTGCTAAGTTCCTGGACCCAGCTGTGCTGAAGCGAACAGTGCCCCTGACTCTTTTTGATGACAATAATCCAGTTTGCTAGTTCAAAAATCCCTCAGTGAGACAAGTGTGCAGTGTCCATCACCCGTCATCAAAGTACCTCTTAATACGGGGTTCTCATTCTGTTGTCCCCACAGTAGGGACATGGTCACTTATGTGGACATTTGTCTTCCCTCCTGTTCGCCCACACTTTTCCTAGTCATAGGCCAGTGGCCTTCTCTCAGAATCATCCTGGCAATAAGAATGATGCTGTCATCATTGTTTTAAGGACAATCTCTCACCCTCCCTAGCTTCTTTCTCCACCAGAGTATGAGTTCTAGGGTCACACCTGGGTCATGTGCACCCACCAGGGTCTGGAGAGCTCTCAAGCGCTCCTTAGAACTCCTGATTCATATTTTTAGATAACCCCCACACCTTCCAAAATTCCACCAAAGAAGATAGCGTCTTAGTAATTAGAGCCATCAGTACCCAAAGTGTGTATGCCAATTCCACTCCCCTTGGGTGATTTTGAGGCCCTGGAGTGCAGACCCTCATTAACAGCTCTTGTGACGCAGTCATTCTGCCATCATACATGGGTTGCAGTCATAGGTGGCACAGGACAAATATACGGAGCGACATTCTGTCTGCATATGACTGGAAGGCAATGGAATGAAACCAAAGGGATCCCTCAAGGAAACTAGGAGAAAGTCACTTACTCTGGCCCTCTGAATTGCCTCTGGAGCAGACCCTTTCCCAGCCTACAGGAAGTAGCTTTTGGCACTCCTTTTGGATGGGTGGATGAAGGGACCTACAAAGCAATTTGAGGCCTTGTCTCATGACTAAGGAATCACCTCCATTTTCAGTACCATTGACGGCCATTTCCTCTCCAGGGCCCGGGCTTTGAATCTAAATCAACAAATGATACATATGTTTTGAAGTCAGCCCTTACCTTCAGCCTAGATCGCCATGTGACTTGTCGAAGGTCTCTTAGAGAAGAACATGGTCCAACCACATGTGTCAAGGCTGCCATGTCAGGCTCCACTGGCCAGAGGAGTATTATATGGGGGACCTTCCTTGTGACATTTGCTTATCATCCCTGACCCCCAAACTGTTTTCTCATTTCCTATCAAATGCAAGGCGCTGTGGCTCCAGATTCACCCTGGCTACAGGAAAGGGGTTTCCCCAGCTGCCCTTAGTCAGCATACTGTGTTGAGCTAAGTGTAAACCCATTCTTATTTAGCAAGAGATCTCAACCCTTGGAAGGCCGTTTGAAAATAAAAATTTCCACCTGTGATAAAGATTCTTTTGTTACCCAGTCTGTGAAAAATTAAAGGAAAGCCCAGAGGTGAGGGTGGGGGCACTTAGCCTCAGTTGGAAGGTTGTAGCTTTTAGTGAAGAAGTCTGTGTCCTCCAGGAGGACAGAGAAATCTGCTCTCATTTTCTTCTGCTTGCCACCATCCCCAAAACCGTGACCCTGTCTATTCCCTCCCAACAGTCACTGATTCTACACGCGTTGATCCCAACGGATTACTTTTTTTTTTGATCCCAACGTATTACTTTTTCTTTGCTTTCATTGTATGTTTTCTTTTTTGTTTAGTATTGGACAAAATGAAGGCAAGGCCTGCTCAGGTCCTCAGAGATGGAGGTCATCCAGAGAGGTGAGAAGAACACAGGAAGGACTGTCACTGACTTTATAGGTGTGACAGATCACAGAGCACTAAGATACACCACCAAGGAGGACGGATGCGTGGCGCAGCATTCTGCTCTGGGCTTCTTGTGTTAAGACTCAGCCAGTCTCATTCCCCTGTCCTTGCAGATCCTCTCTCATCCTTCTTCCCTTGGTCTTGGGTTCCTAGATACTTTGGGGCTAAGGGTAGAATGATGTTCAGGGGTTGTCAGTGCGTCCAACCTCCTTCCAATGAAACCAGGCATCAAGAAACAGATCTGCAGCAGCGTCCATCTCACTTTCCCTTCCACAGATCTTGCAGAAGGACAAGCTTCCATTTTCTGATTAGGGAGGCCTTTTCTGTCCCTTAGGTTTTACAATATTCAGATGTTCTTTGTTTCTGAATCACTTATTTTTCTTGTGATGTGCACACGTACATACACGCATCTTGATATGTGCACATTGAGGGGGGGGGTAAGAAAGGGTTACATTTCACAAGCCCATGTTCCATCTTGTGGTTCGGACTCCTTCCTTCCCTGTCCTCACTGGACACTCTAAGCTTATCATTTTAATAAATGACAATCAAGGATTTCTAGCAAGCAAGCAAAATGGGGTCTTCCCTGGATTCACTTCTTTATGCTTACCTTGGGTCCACCAGGGGAGAGAGGTGCTTCCCATCAGCACTGTGGTCCATTTATCCTCTTTCATGGCAGAGACAAAGAGGGAAGAATCTGCCAGAAGTTAAGGTATTTATGGGACACTTTCATGGTGTGTCTCCTGGGACTAGACTGTTTCATGTCTTGCTCTTTATTCTAAGGCTCATACCCGTAGACCCCCTCATCATTATCAGATCAAATGCCTTTTCCAGTTCTGATTGGTAGTAGCAATGTTTGAAGTGTCCTTAACCTCTTGTTGCCACTGCCCACTAATGTCCCTTTTCTGTGTGTGTGCTACTGGGTTGAGCACCTCAGTCGGGAGCATTTAGTTGAATTGAGAATCTGAGTTTGCCAGTTTATACAAACCTACACCATGCTCCCTGACAGACTGAACTCCGTATTAGAGGTGTGTAAAACTAGACAAAGGCTCCAGACCTCAGAAGGGGATTACATAGCCAAGGAGAGACAGAAGTCGCCCTGAAGAAATTGAGATGCAAGGGTAGTCTCAACTCCCCGAAGACTGTGTACTTACCGACCACAGAGGTTATTGCTCCCCTTGAGAGGAGAGTTACTAGTCACAGGTACTTTACAGGGTTGAAAGTGGAGATGGAGACTAATAGGAAGGACAGTGTGTTGTGCTCAGAGCTGCTGTCCTACTGGAGGGGCACATGGAAGTCTTCTTGGGATAGAAGATGGCCTGGGCATCTATTTCAAGCTAAGGACTGCCTTCCCAGGCAAAGGCTATCTTGTTACTATTATAGCTGGAGCATTAAGACACATGGGTCTCTTGGTGTGGAGCCATAGCCTGACATGAGACTCTATATCCCAACAAGATGCTTTCACTAGAACCAGGATGCTGGCCAGGGAGGGGGTGGAAGTTTCTTTGAACAGGAGTAGCCTAATAAGGACACCTTCCCAGTTCTTTCCTAGGTAGGGAAAGTATTACAGTGTGTGTGTGTGTGTGTGTGCGTGTGTGTATGTGTGTGTGGTGTGTGTGTGTGTGTGTGAGAGAGAGAGAGAGAGAGAGAGAGAGAGAGAGAGAGAGAGAGAGACTATTTCTGTGAGCATAGGCAAGCAACATGCATGTGTATACCTGATACGATGTAGACAGATTTATTTATTTATTTATTTGTTGAGACAGGGTTTCTCTGTGTAACAGTCCTAGCTGTCCTGGAACTAGCTCTTGTAGACCAGGCTGGCCTCAAAGTCACAGGGATCCACCTACCTCTGCCTCCCAAGTGCTGGGATTAAAGGTGTGCACCACCTTGCCTGGCACAGGCTGATTTATTCTTAAACGCCGTGAACCAAGTCAGGGTGAAATGCACTTCTTTGTTGTGCTCTTGTTTGGTTTTCTTATATTTCACACATTCTTGATTTTGAAGTGGCTTCTCTTCTGTCACCAGTCACTTCTTACTTCATTCTACCGCTTTGAATGATTTTTTCTGCCATTTTATTCTTCTTTGTGCTTTCCTGAGCAGCAGGTCCCCTAGTCCTCAGGCTCATTAACACTGGCTTGTTTTGTTTTGTTTTGCTAACCACAATTGGCAGGATGCATGAGGGGAGTTGGTTGGGCCAGGCTGCCTTTACCAATGCCTATCTCTCACACTTGTCTGCCTGATTCTTGGGAAGCCCCGGCATTCAGGGATCGGCCCCTCATGGCTGCGCTCATGTTCTATGACTGTGTTTCATGCTGCGGCTGACTGATCTGATTGGGACAATCACATTATCCTCTGTCTTGGGACCATAAGACTTGGAAGGGGTAGTGGAGAGTGGAGCTGAGCAGACCCTGCTGACAGCGCTGGACAAGAGAAGGTTCATCATAAACACTTGTTACTGTAGTAGCTGCTTCAGCTGTGGGCCCCTGTGCCTGCCAGGCTAGGCTGGCACAGAGAACAGCGTTCCTGCCACACTGCCCACTTTGATGCTGTTTCAGAAAGGATTGTGTCACATTCACCAACGCAGTAAAAGTTTATTGTTTGTTTAGCCAGTGTATAATGACTGCGTAGCACTTCACTTCTAAGTAACAGTGACCTTCTTCAAATACAACTCAAAGGTTCTGGTGGCTTCCATCAGGTGGACATGACATCTGGAATGTGTGGCAGGCAAAGCTGATGTTGAAGGAAGATGTGAGGAACATACAGAAGAGTCCCCACATGTCCCATGTCATTTGTGCACTGGGAACACAGAAATGTGCGACTATTTGGTGAGCACTACCTCTCTTTGTCTTGTGTTACTCCTTAGGAGATGAGGAAAAAGAAACGAGAAACTGCTGTAAGATGCTAGCGTTCTCATGTGATGAGAGGGGCTCTCAACATAAATATTTTAAGGCCTACTGAATTTCCAGAGTAAAGCAAGATGCAAGATGAAAGACATTATCTTGTTTGAACTCGCAGGTAGCCACTGATGCACCCTAACCCACCTTTTGGTTGCCCCAAGAACAGATAAAGTTCAATCCCTTATAGCCTCTAAGCCAACAAAGCTGAAATTGGCATGCTGCAAGAGATAGGGGCTCTTTTTCTAGTGAAATTTTCAGCCTGCTTTCACCGGCCCAAAACGTTGTGTCTAGAGTCACCAGGTAGCTGTCAAAACTATGGGAACTATGTGGCAGGCAGGGACCCTGGACAGATTGCTCTGGGGAGGCGGAGATTGCAGAAGCCATGGGTTTGCAGTAGGGGACCCTCATTGTTTGCAGTCTAAGACAGACAACCTCACTGAGGTCTCAGAACAAGTGGTACTCCTAGAAGAATATTTCCCAACTGGAGACCAAGAACAGAAAGACATTGTGATAGACGTTTAAAGAATCATGCTTAGATTCTTAAGTGCCGTACTTCTTTTAGCATCTCTTCATCTCAAACGTGGTTTAGACTTGCAGGTCATCCCGAGATCAAAGACCAGCCTCTCTGACTTCCCTGTACAGTACCACAGGGATGCAGGGGTAAGCGAGGTTTCCTTTTCTGAAGATTTTTTTTTGGTTTAGTTTAAGTATATTCTTTATTTATTTTTACAATTCAACTGCTGTTTCTCCTTCTTCCTGTCCCCCCAGTCCTCTCGCTATCTCTCCACTGCCCCTCCACATCTACTCTTCCTCCATTTCTACTTAGAGAAAGGAAAGCCTCCCATGGATATCAACCAAACATGGCATGTCAGGTTCAAGGACGGACAAGGCAACCAAGTATGAGGATAAGGGTCCCAAAAGCTGGAAAAAAAGAATCCGAGGCCACAGTTGCTCCCAATATCTTCACTGAGGTTTTATGAGCACCTTATTTTCTAATTTCTGTCAGAGGGAATAAGACTGAAAGATAATGTCCTCTTTTGTTTTCCTGTTTCTGTATTGAACATTATGACTCAAAGTAACTTGGGGAGGAAAGAACCTATTTTAATTTATAGGTTATAGACTATCATCAAGGGAAACCAAGGCAGGAACCTGGATGCAGGACGTCGGAGGCAGGAACTGAAGTAGAAACCAAGAGGAATGTACTGTCTTGCTGTCAGTGATTTTACTCAACCTGATTTTTATTCATCCCAGGACCACTTGAGGGGTGACATCACCTACAGTGGGCAGGGCTTTCCTACATAATCATTCATCAAGAAAATGTGTTATACACCTGCTCACAGGCCAATCTGATGGGAGCTTCCTCTCAGTATGGTTTAGTCTTCCCAAATGATTCCTGTTTGTACCAAGCTGGGAAAAAGCCAACTAGCACAAATAATAAAACACATCCCTTTAATTCCAGTGACTTAAATTCCAGTGAACTGCAAAGTAGGGAAGGATTTAGCCCAGCAGCTAATTTTATTGCTGAATATTTTCAAAATCCAAATGAAGAATTTCTCTTATTGATTTAGTCTTCCTCTGAGCTCTTAGGAAGGAATGGGCTCGTGCCCTGCAGCAGCTGTGCATGTCTCTGAATGGAGAAGCATTGTCGTTTTTCCCTTTGATGCCCAGATGCCGTCCTTCTTAAGACTTGTCCTGGTTCACGGTTCCCTTGCTCCATGCTGGATTTCTGTCCCGTGGTTCCTACCTCAGCTGTTGGAAGGCTTAGTATGCATCTTGGCCTAATAGCAGGAACACAGACACCAGGGGCTTGTCCCTCAGTGTGAGTCCTGTTCTGCCCCACAGTGAATTTAGTGTGAAAGAGCTCGTGTCTATATTTCCTTCCCTGACTTGGGGCATGCTGTCATCCCTCTGGAAGCTCACATCCGTCTACCTACGATCCATTTCTGAGCACTTTTAAAACTGTTTGATGATGTGGGAGTCCCTTCTGTGTGTTGCTTGTATTGGTTAATGGATAAAGAAACTGCCTTGGCCTGATAGGGCAGAACTTAGATAGGCAGAGAAGACAGAACTAAATTCTGGGAGGAAGAAAGCAGAGTCAGAGAGATGCCATGGATCTTCCGGAGACAGATGCTGGGAATTTTACCTGGTAAGCCACTGCCACGTGGCAATACACAGATTAATAGAAATGGGTTAAATTAAGATTTAAGAATTAGCCAATAAGAAGCTAGAGTGAATGGGCCAAACAGTGATTTAATTAATACAGTTTCTGTGTGGTTATTTCAGGGCTAAGATAGCTGGGCGGCCAGGGCAAACAAGCGGCCCCTCCTTACAACAGTTTGATAATAGGAATACCTTGCCTAGAGGAAACCGGGCATATTGAACAAACTGTGTTAAGTTCTTCCTCCATTTTTTTCAGTTAAATTGGAATTAAAGAGAAGTCCTTCGTTATTTGCATTAGTTAGCTCTTGTCAACTTCACACAAATTTAGAGTCACTTTGAAAGAGTAAATGTGAATGGTGAAGATGGCTCTGTGAGCTTGGCCTGTGGGACACCTCCCTCTGTTTGCATTTCTCACATTGTCACTTTGGGTAATGCGATAGCTATGAAAAACATTTAGCATGTAGTTGACAGCACAGTAGGAATAAAAATGAATAGAAACTAATGTTGCCATCATTTCAAAAGTGGACATGGGGCAAAAAAAAAAAGAGGTCTGAACGTCATAAACTTTCTGGAATGCTGGTTCTGGATCTTCTCTGGGTCACAGATGAGTCTGGGTGTCTAGAGACAATCTGCAAAAAGACAATCTGCAAAAGTTGCAGCGTTCTTCGCTGTTAACTGTTTGTTTATCACATCTCAGTGGTTCTCCAACTGTTGGACTAGGAATGTCCATTTAGAGTGACTGCCTGTAGCTCCTTCTAACCTCACAGGAATGGTAGTTTCTACCTTGTTGATTGAGAAGATCCCTACTGACTCTCTGGATTTCCTACAGCTTTGCGGTTGCTTTGCATTTTGTTAATCACACAATAGGATCTATGTGAACTTAGAAGGAACTATTGTAAATATATCTATTGGTCACCAGCTGTGTGATTGACTCTAACTTTATTCAATGAGCCCATGAGAAATCCTCCACTGTAGGGAACCTCTCCAAGTCACATGCCGTGAAATCAAAGATGGCAAGAAAGTCAAGACTATTTGATAGAACTTCACTATTTTGTATAACACCAAAGTCAAAGGGGGTCACCAGCATGTCCAGAATCACACAGCCAGATGTTGTCCAAAGGGACACTAGAATTTGGGGTCCCCAAAGCTCTATAGTTCTGCCTTTACTACCAGACAGTGGTTGGTGGTCTTGAGGGGAAGGAGTGGGATAAGAATCTTACAGTCTCAAAGCTAAAGTTGATCTTGGACTTCACCATATTTGAGAGTCCAGGTTCAAGGACTACCTTGGGGCCATCAAACACAGCTGTGGGTCCCAAGAG
>JAQHUG010000250.1:1483027-1494101 GCA_028555095.1 Dicrostonyx torquatus | reverse complement strand
CAAAACAAGCCATTTCCTATTCTGTAGGCTGCTTGCTGTCTGAATGAGGGTGTCCTTTGCCATTGAAAGGCTTCTTAGTTTCATGATGTCCATTTATTAACTGTTATCTTAGTGCCTGCACTAACAGTATTATGTTCAGAAAGTCTTTTCCTGTGCCCATGAATTCAAGGTTCTTCTTCATGTCTTTTCTATCAGATTTAGTGTATCTGGTCCTATGTTGAGGTCTTTGATCCATTTAGAGAAGAATTTTGGGCAAAGTGACACATATGGAACTATTTGAATTCTCTTACATACAGCCATATTTGCACACAGTTTGATTAGCACTATTTGTTGAAGATGCTGATTCCCCTGCCCCAGGGTGTATTTCTGGCTCCTCTATCAAAAATCGGGTATCTATAGATGTGTGGATTTATGTCTGGGTCTTCAATTTGATTTCATTGATTAACATCTTGTTTTTATGCCAATGCCATGTGGTTTTTTTTTTTTAATTACTATAGTTCGGTAGTACAATGTCAGGTTGGGGATGATGATATCTCAAGCCATTTTGGGTTGTTTTTGCTTATCTATCGTTTTTTTTTTGTTTGTTTGTTTGTTCTTGCTTTGTTTTATGTGCATGTATGTGTGTGTTTCCATGTGTAGCTTTTAACTGTCTTTTGAAGATATGCAAATGATTGTGTTGGCATTTTAATGAGGACTGCAATGAATCTGTAGATTGCTTTTGGTAGGATGAAATTTTTTGCTCTATTCATGTTATCGATCCCTGACCATCGAAGAGCTTTCCTTATTTTCATATCTTCTTCAATGCCTTAAATTTTATATCATACAAGTCTTTCACTTGCTTGGTTAGAATTACCCCACATATATTTTATATTATTTGAGGCTATTGTGAATGGTTTTGTTTTCCTGAATTCTTTTTCAGTCTGTCATGTGTATCTAAGCAGGTTCCTGATTTTTGTGAATTGCAGCTGAAGAATGGATCATGTTTTCCCATCCATTCTTTTACTCTGTGTCTTTTTACTGGAGAGTTGAGTCCAGTGATGTTGAGAAATATCAATGACCAATGACTGTTGATTCCTATTACTTTGTTGTTGTTGTTGTTGGTGGTGGTGGTGGTGTGTGTATGTGTGTGTGTGTTTCCCTTCTTTTGGCTTTGCTGGTCTCAGATGTTTATTGTTTTCTTGGATGTAGTTAATTTCTTTAGGCTAGAGTTCACCTTCTAGTACCTTCTATAGGGCATGATTGGTAGATAAATATTATTTAAATTTGGTTTTATTATGAAATATCTTCTTTTTTCTATCTATGGTAAATGAAAGTTTTTCTGGATATAGTAATCTGGGTTACATTTGTGGTCTCTTAGAGTCTGTAGCAATCTGTCCAAGCCCTGATGTCATCATTCCCTTTATTCTATTTACACTCAGAATTTTCTCTAAACTTTGTATCTTCTTGAGGGATGGACTTAGCTCCATTATACTTCCTGGTGCTACATTTCTCCTCAAACTGTACATTTTGTATTTTTCATTGCTCAGCTTACTCCCTTTCATTGCAGATCTGCATACGAGTGATCAATAATAACTACACAGCAAAGTCAATATTAGGCTGTCTTAAAATTTCTGCTAATATCATTAATCCAAACTCTTCAGTTTAGCTCAGACAGATGTTTAGCCAAGGACAGAAAGCAACCTCTTTCTTTCTTTCTTTCTTTCTTTCTTTCTTTCTTTCTTTCTTTCTTTTCTTTTTGTAATTTTAAGTTGAGCGTCTTTATTGTTTCTTTGGGAGTTTCACATAACGCACCCCAATTCCACTCACCTCCTGGTCCTCCATGTTCTCCTCTAGTCCATGTAGCACTCCCCTCCTCAGAAAAGAAAGCAAGCAAAAAATAAACAAACAAACAAAATAAGAACAAACCAAACCAAAACAAACAAATAAAAAACAACAACAAAACCTCTTTGCTTTTCTCTCTTTCCTGCCCCTCCAACACCTCTTCATTCATCCTGATGGCATTGGGGGGGCCTCAGTGTGTCATATGGTAGACCCTCTTGTTCTATCAGTCTTGCTAGCAAAGATTCATTGCAAGGAGTCACGGGTCTGGTTCAAGGCCTCTGGTTTCTGGTACACAAACCACCACTGGATCCTCACGGGAACTCTTCTAGGATATCCTGTAGCTGTCCCAAGTCTCAACAATCCTGCAGGTATTCTTTCACAGGACCAGTGCCTTCAGGAACTCCAGCAAGTCCAATAATAGGGCTGGTGTTAGGGTGGGCCAACCCAAGGCCAGCCACAGGCCTGGACGATAGCTGAGCTGCTCAATCCATGCCCTCAGGGTTCTGGCCATAGTCCTATGAGAGTTTCGTATTGCCACTAAAGGTCACATAGAAGCCCAGGGTCGGCGGCTGCAGCTTGAGGCCTTGGTAGTGTCCAGCAGTCATATGGGCATCAGAGACATTCCAGCCTGAGTGGTCAGTGCTTCCACTCAGAGCCAGGATGTTGTCCAGGCCACAGTCTGTAGTCCAGCTGTAGCAGGAGTCTGTGTTGATGTCTGTGGCCGGTGTCACCACAGGGGCCCTTAGGAACCTCATGCAAGATGAAATCCGAGGGTCATGCTGAGCTTGCCCTGCCCTTTGCTGGCCCTGGAGAAAGGCATGGTCTTTGGTAGTAGCTGAATCTGGTTGTCACCATTGTCTCAGGTGGCAGTGCAGATACTAAGATCAGCACAGGCCCCAGTGGCAGTATGACTCTCAGACACCAGCATAGCCCCTGATCTCTGGTGTCCGCATGACCTTTGATGGCAATAGGAGCCCTGGACATCAGCAAAGACTCTGGCTACAGTAGAGCCATGGACCCAGATTTGATCCTCAGCTGCAGTTCTGGTCCAGATGTCACCATGGCATTGAATAGCAGAGCAGGCCACTCAGATCCGCATGTATCCTGGCTTTCACGCACCAACCTAGAATCAGGTGGCTGATCTGACCCTGGGCATCCCTGTGGCCCTCAGTGACAACAGGAGCCACATACATCACTCCCAACACTGGCTGCTATAGGGCGATAGATCCAGACATGGCCCTTGGCAGCAGTCTGGGCCTGAGTGACAGTATGGGGCCTGGGTGGAGCACAGGTCACCCAGATCTCTATGGCCTCTGCTGTGATATAGCCCTGACTCCAATCAAGTCACAGGCTCCCACCCAGATCCTGAGCTTCTGTGTGGGCCCTAGTGGTAACTTGGGCTATAGACATCAACACCGACCCTAGCTATAGCTGGGCCGTAGACCCAGACACGGCCCCAGGCAGCAGCTTGGCCTGGTTGGCATTCTAGCTCTAGGGGGTAGTCCTGGCCACTCATATCAGTATGGCCCTGGCAGCAGCGTGACAACAAAGCCACAGGTTGTAGCCCAGACCCCACACTTCATGTGACCTTTAGTGGCAATATAAACCATGGACATCAACATAGACCCCTGGGCTGTGGTAGGACCATCAACCCAGACATGGTACTCCACAGCAGCCTGGGTCTAGTTGTCATCCCAGGTGCCAGTGAAGGCCACTGGATTGGCATGACCCCAGTATTGGCGTGGTTCCTTGACCTAAACATAGCCCTAGGAGGTGGTCCAGACCACTGGAATCATTCTAGCTCTCGATGGTAACAGGAGCCACAGACGTCAACACAGACAGACACAGGCAGTCCGGTTTGAACATCACCTTGGCCCTGGGTGGCAAGCAGACCTCCCCCATCAGTCTGTTCCTCACTGCCATCACCATGGCTCCAGGCAAACAGGCCTCCAGTGTCAGCCTACTCCTCGCCATCTTCCTTTCTGCCTCTTTCCACAGCGCACGAACCATTCTGCTTCCCTTTCTCTCCCATCTCCCCGCCACAGATTTGTTCATCATAATGAGGCCCACCTGCCGACACTGCAAGGTGCCAGGCATGACCACAGATGTCTTCCTGGCAGCCAGGGCCTTGAGGGCTCTGGAGCTGCCACTTTTCTTTGCCGAAATACTACAGAAACAATCTCTAGGCCACTTACCGATAGTTTCCTCCTTCTCTGAAACCTCTTCAGCCAGGCCATTAGAGTGTGCATTGATCTGAGCATGGCCGTCTTCCGTGGTCCTACCAATGTGGCCCTATTAAGTCCCACTTGAAGCATTCAACTGCTTTTCTAGTCCAAGGACCCAAAGTTCACATTCTGTTAGCATGGTCAGTCCTGCCATAGCAGTTTCCTGCTCCCTGGTAACAACTTCCGCCTTCTTCATGTATTCTATTGCTATGAAGAGACGCCATGACCACAGCAAGTCTTATAAAAGAAAACATTTCACTGGGGCTTGCTTAGAGTTTCTGAGGGTTAGTCCATTATCCTCATGATTGGGAGCCTGGTAGCAGGCAGACACAGTGCTGAAGAAGTAGCTCAGAGTTCTACTTCTGGATTTGCAGGCAGCAGAAAGAGAGACTGGGTCTGACTTCGACATTTGGAACCTCAAAGCCTTGCATCAGTGACACACTTTGTCCAACAAGGCCACACCTCCTACTTCTTCTCAAGTGGTGCCACTCCCTGGTGACTAAGCAGTCAAAGATATGAGCAAGTCTATGAGGGCCAGTTTTCTTCCAAACACCACGCCTACCGTAAGTACTTTACTTTCATGATTCTAGTAAAGACTTACTTCTGGTGAAGAAGTGACCCAGGAAAAAGAGACACAGGGAATCCCAAAAAGGACAAGCTCACCCTCCAAATGCAGCCTAGGACTTTCACAGGTGCCTGTGTGTGGTCATGGTAAAGGCTTCTTATGTTTGGGGCACAAGATTTTTCCCTAAATGACCTTCATATCTTCGGTAGGTAATCTTTTCACATACCTTCATTAGGATTAAAGAAAGGCAGGGATATCCCCATAGGGCAGGTGGAGAGAGTAGGAGACAGAATGAGGGATGAATATAAATTATCTGTGGAGGCAGGTGGGAGACTGGGAACACAGGCCCTGAAAAGCAGAGGCGTCTTTCCTAACTCCTCATGACTGCTGCAAGGGTCAGTGCTGAGTGAGAATCCTGTGCTCCATTTGTCATGGGTGGAGGAACTGCCTATTAGGCTTTCCTGCCTGCAGTCTGCTCAGAACGCTGGTGGAAGATCCCATCTGACCTATTGCTCTGTTCTGAGCTTTCACGGAATGTGTTCCCAGAAAACAGAGGATTTCTGGGATTCAGCACTTTGAGAAGAAATCTGGGGGAGAAAATTGTCAGGTGGGCCAGGCAGACTATAAGCTCGGCTTTTATGTCCTAGGAGGGCTTGGGAGAGCTGTCTATTGTGTGCTTTGCCTTTGGGTGATTTGTGGAGCCTTGGAAAAGTGGTGGCAGCAGCAGGTGC
Source organism: Dicrostonyx torquatus (assembly GCA_028555095.1). Taxonomy (NCBI): domain Eukaryota; kingdom Metazoa; phylum Chordata; class Mammalia; order Rodentia; family Cricetidae; genus Dicrostonyx; species Dicrostonyx torquatus. The sequence continues at coordinate 1,488,759 of JAQHUG010000250.1, read as the reverse complement.
AGGTGCAGCAGCAGGTGTAGCAGCACCAGGATCTGTGATGATGACTCATCACTCTCCATAGCATCATCACCATAGTTATACTGGAACAAGTTTTTTTTTTTTTTTTTTTTTTTAACCAAGAGAATTGGAACACAAGAGACACCTCCTGCCAAACCACCAGGCTTGCTGGCGGAACATGCCAGAATTCCTGATGCTGCTACCGTTGGTGTTCTGAGGTGCTAGTGCAAGCTGGACTCTGGCGGGAGAGACTGGGCAAAGAATTCACCCTACTGACATTTCCAGAAAGGTCAGCTTCCTGCTATGATGGGGGAGAAGGGAAGAGGAAAATTGAAGAAGGAGAAGGGAAGGGAAGAGAAAGGAAATGTCATGAATCAGAAAAAACAAAAACAAAAACCAGGGAGGTTGAAGAAAGGATAGCACATGTGCTAGAGGAAGTAATAATAAAGCCAGACTCAACTTCCTTCCAGAATATGCATGTAACAAAGAACATGATGGTTATTACAACTTGAGATTGGAGTATGAGAGAAAGCGTTATGAGCCACACACCTGCTCTTTTCCTTCCTAGAATGAGTAAACACCGTAGCAGGATAGCTAGATTCCCATGAACAACTGATCACCCTGTTGATACCCCCAAGGAAGTGCATAGGAGAAGCACGGGACAGCAAAGGCAGTGAGATTCTGGCCTGTTTTTGCTGACTGCACCCACAGAATATTGCCTACAAGGGCAGGTCTGGGAGAACGTGGCACACAGAGGCAGGTCTGGAAGAATGCTGAAGACATGTCTGTTTGCCTCAAGGTGCTATGTGCAGATGAAACAGAAGAGTCTTGGAAACAAATTTTGAGATCTGGAAGTGGACCACGGTCCAGCACTAACTCCCTGAGCAGTTGGGAGATTCCACTAAGTCCTGATTTGTTTGTCTATACTGTAAAGATAACTGAATGTTTCACTCTCTATTGTAAGGGTGAAATGACATAGGATGTGTAAAATGTTTTTGAGATGGCACTTATAGGTATAAAACATATAAACTGTGTTATTAAGTTTCTTTCTACCAATTGAATGCAATTCAGTTGGGTGAGTTTCAGCATTAATTACAGATCCATTCATTATAGAAATTCCAGAACTATCTTCTGTGAAACTTCTCTGTTAATAGAGATTCCCTTAATGGGTTTAATATTTAAGGAGAAGGGGCTGCAGAGCTTCAAGCTAATCCCACACTGAGCAGGTTGAGCCCATAGAACAACAGTATCAGGAGACTAGAGGAGGCACAGCATGCCCACTGCCGAGAGGAGGAATGTCATGTGGACAGGATTTTACCTGAATTGGCTTTGGCAGCTCCGGGACAGTGCTGGCCTTGAGGCTGGCATGAATTCCTGACAGCAGGAAGGGTAAGAGCGAGCGATGGAGAGCAGGCATGAGAGAGTGCATCTGGAACCAGGATTCTGATCCTGGTGTTCTCCTGGCTGCTGGGCAGAGGGAAGCACCTCTTTGGTAGCTCTTCCTTTCACATCTGGCAACTTCTCCCCAGCCTTCTCAACCTGGAGAGATCTAGGGGGTCAAGTGGACGACTTGCAAATAAAATTCTTGCTGACTTCCCAAGATCTGCCAGTTCGTGTGCTCTGTTTCTGCCTCGTAAACGTTTGCTGCCTCTTGAATCGGTTTCCCTTTCCGTTTCATGGAGATTGTAACATGAGCTGAAAGGGATCAGGCAAACAAAGCAGGGCCACACATACAATTTTGTGCATACTGGTCCACTCACTTTCACAGGTTCCTATATTCTTTAATGGTGTCCTGGGAGGAAATGAAAACAATAGGTTTTTTTGCGGTTTCATTGAGATCAAACAGGAGACGGAGGAATGGGCATAGACTGCACTGCTCCAGGAGAAAAGCTGGGCCCTGCTACAGCAGCAAGGCAGCCAAGAGTGGTCATCATTGCTCTCTATCTTTGAGTTCTCTTCACTGCATGCTGGACGGTGTGCCTCTTGGTTTACATGGAAACCCTTTTTAAGCTGCCGTTCTTTGCAAAATTAATTTTGGGCTAATGAACTTGCTGAGGACAATAGGAATGTAAGATAGCTCTGCTTCCTCCTGCCCCTCCTTCTCTTCCTCTCCCTTCTCCTTCTTTTCTGTAATGTTTTTGGGTAATTTACAATGGTGGACATTGTATTAATAAAAAAGGACCTGCTCCACTGCCCCATCTTCAAACTCTGCTTAGGTGGCAGGAAGTGACTGTAGGCCAACGTGGAAATACTACAGATCCCTCGCTCTACACTGCCGCCCACACCCAGTGTGCCTTGTGAAATTGCCGTACCGGAGAGAAGATACCAAGCAGGATCCTGGAACCCATCCAGCATCTTTCAAGTATTTGGTGGGATGTGCTGTGAGCAGGGTGTTTTCTTCCCTCGTGACTTGGGAGAAGGACATGATAAACCTTCAGACACGAAACCTGCCCTTCCCTTGCCATGGCCTGGGGGATGCTATGATCTCTCCCAACTGGAAAGACCTCCAGCTGGACTGGAGGAGACTTTTCATTTATTTATTTAGCACAGCCAGGGCAGCTGGTTTCCACACTAGTTTCGGTCTCTGTGAGGGTGTGGATTCAGGCCATCTGCCGCATCTGTTGCATCCGCTGCGAGGTGTGCTCTTCAACAGAACAAATCAGAGTCTTGCAAATCAACAGCCCCGTGCTTTCTTTTGTCAGTGCAGTCTTGCATGCCCGGAACACAGGCTGGCACTCAGAACCCCAGTGTAGGTGCCCACAGAGCACATGTCCAGATGTAACCATTGTGATTTCTCAAGTCAGATACCACCTGGGCTGGAAAAAAGAGAGAGAGGCAGAAATGGGTTGACGAACAGCTCAGCCCTCAGCGGGGCTCGCACTGGAGAGACAGAGACGACTACAATGTACAATGTATTCTTAAAATAACCACATCAGTTGGATGCAGACTGTTTTTTTATGTTTGGTTTTGTTTACATTTGTATTTTTTTTCAAGTAGTGCTTTCAAAAGCTAATTTATGTCTGTCAGCACATCCTTAACAAAACTGGCTAATCACCCAATTAAAACAAACATTTCAAAAATAGATAAAGTGAAAAATAGGTTGTTTTCATTACACCATGGCAGACTGTTTCATGAATAATGTGACCTTCTTAAGAGAAATGTATTCCTCAGAAGCAGAGGAAGGCAAGCTGTGCTCCACCTGTGCCTGGTGGATGGACATTTATCAACAGCAACTGGCCTTTGTTTCTCAGGAGACTGTCTCCATGGCCTGGCTCTTCTGTTTTTAATAGATTCATAAGCAAGTGGTACTTTGAGAACCAAGTTCTCCGTTGACCGAGCCTCTGTTTTAACTTGTTTCTATTCCTTATATATCTTCTCCAATATCAAGGTAACCACTAAATTCAATTAACAAAACCACTCAAGCAGGGGCCAGTGGTGCAGGTCTATAATCCCAACTACTTGGAAGACTGAGGCAGGAGGATCACAAGTTTAGGGCCTTCCTGGACTACAGTGACTTCAAAGCCAGCCTAGGCAACTCAATGAGATCCTATCACAAACTTACATGTAAAAAGGAGGACTGAGAATGTAATTCAGTGTTGAAAAGCTTGGTTATAGTGGGCAATACCCTGAGGTCAATTCCTAGTTGCACTGTTTTCTACCTCTACAAAAGACTATCCATTTATGTATGTGTATGTTTACGTGTGTGTGTATGTGTGTGTGTGTGTGTGTGTGTGTGTGTTAGCACGAGCCTGTGTGAGCATGCATGCCTGTATGTGTCCTGCAGGCATTGTGCTATATGCATTTATGTTATACATAAGTATGCAAGCATGCTTTTCTTCCTGTGAGTATGAGATTGATATTATGCATCTTTCTTCAGCACTCTCCAACTTAGTTTTTGAGACAGGTTCACTCACACAACCTGGCTTGCACTATATTGCCTGGACTGGCTGACCTCTGAGTCCCGAGAGTCTCCTGTCAGCCTGCCCCCTTCCTAGGTTTATGGCTGCATGCTGCCATGCCTGCCTTTTATATGCATGCTGCAAATCTAAACCTAGGCCTTCAAGTTTGCTCAGCAAACTCTTTACCCACTGAGCCATCTTCCAGCTCTCTTCAGACTTTCTAATGGGCATATAAATATTAAATGCGTTATGGATGTTTTTATATTTTTATTCATTCATTTTGTGTGTAGGGGAAAACGCGTTTCAGAGCACACACGGTGGTCAGAGGACAAGCTGTGTGAGTCTGTTTTCTCCTTTCACCCTGTGGATGGAACCCAGGGTGTCAGGCTTAGCAGGAGCCTTTTTCTGCTTAGCCATCTTGCTGACCCTGTCATGTGTGTTCATCTGCATGCATTTTGAACCTTACCTTTCATTTTATGTAGCACTATTATTGTCTGGGTGTAAGGGAAATTTCCATGGAAAAATGTTTTTAAGTCTTACCTCTTATGAAAAATGCTACATTCAGTTCCATTTTAATAGACACCATCAAACTTACCCTTGTGAGCCTGGGACAAATTTACATTCCCATCAGGAGGGTTTGAGCACCAGTTTCCAAGAACCTTAGACAGTGCTAGTTACTGGGACGACATCACTTCTTTATAAACTGAGAACTTAAAAAAAAGCACTTTGTTTTTTAATTTGCCTCTTATTTGTGTCTCTAGCAAAACTCAGCAATTCTATATTTGCCTTAATAATTTATCTGAAATGGTTTTAAATTTTTAATTAAATTATTTTATCATATATATGAGCATATTGATAAGATATTGTGCTTTTACTGCTGCTTTTTGGTTTTGAGGGGAGGTCTTACTGTGTGTAGTCTAGGCTGGCAGACATAGAACTTGTGATCTTTCTGCCTCAGACTTCTCAGTACTGGATTATAGGGCAGCACTTCCATCCTTGGCACATATGGGATATGTATCATGTTGGTTTGACTAATAATGTTCCCCATAGGCTCATCGGAGTGGCACTATTAGGAGGTGTGGCCTTGCTGGAGTAGGTGTGGTCTTGTTGAAGGAAGCATGTCACTGGGGGTGGACTTTGAAGTTTCAAATGCTCAAGCAAGGCCCAGTCTGTCTCTCTGTTCTTGCTGCCTGCTGATCCAGATGTAAAATTCTCAGCTTTTCCTCCAGCACCATGTCTGCCTGTCTGATGCCATACTTCCCATCAAGATATTAATGGATTGAACTACTGAACTATAAGGCGGCCCCGATGTTCTCCTTTTAAAGAGTTACCATGGTTATGGCATCTCTCAGAGCAAAAGAAACCCTAACTAAATCAGAAACTTGTACCAGGAACGAGGGTATTGCTGTGATAGTCCTGACCATGTTTTTGTTTAGAGAAATGTGGACTGTGGGACTTTGAATTAGGAAAGCAGCTGAATGCCTTAAGTGGGACTTAATGGGCCATACTAGCAGGAGCATGGAAGACAGCAATGCTGAAGGTGACTTGAACTGTGGGAACCTGGATCAAGAGGTTTAGAGAAGAAAAATATGTGACCTAAATATCATGCTTTTGATATTTTTGTGAAGAATGTAGCTGTTCTCTGTCCTTGTTCAAAAAAATCTGCCTAAGGCTAAACTCAAGGGTTATGGATTAACAGGTTTGGAAGAGATTTCCGGACAGCCTACTGCTGACTGTGTTGCTTGGTTATTAGTGGTCACATTTATGCAGATCTATAATGAAAAGGAGCAAGTTGGGAAAGGAAAAATGCAAAACGTACAGTTTGAAGAGAAAAGG
>JAQHUG010000250.1:1459006-1479300 GCA_028555095.1 Dicrostonyx torquatus | reverse complement strand
TGAACCTTTTGTTTTGAGATAGGTTTTTAGTAAATTATAGGAGTGGTCTTGCATTTACTCCAAGCTCTCCGAGAATTGCAATCCTCCAGCCTCCACTGCGATTGCAGGACTGCACCACGAGACACAGGTCTTTGAATTTGCAGAGACTTTGGCCATGCTCTCAGTGAGTCCGTCTCTCTGGAGCCCCTGGTTACCATATCTGACTCAGCTTCAAAGACTCCCACACAGAAGTACATCTTTTTATGTTTCTTCTTTTGTGAAGTTTTCTGTCTTTTGCTTATGATTTTAAAATTTTCCTCATCCTCAATACTTTCACGCGGTTCAAAGAGCTGCTCGTGTACCAAATATCGTCAGGCCTCAGCATATACTTGTTCCCAGTTTTCCACATGCATGTTTAGTTTGCTTGTTATTTTTGGTATGGGAAAGATTACAATATTGCTATCGCTATTCATTTTCTTTATAGTGTCCTTTATATTGCTTATTTATTTCTATTACATCTTCCCATTTAGGTGATTTTAAGGTATCATTTTCTTCTCATCTATTTTTACATTTAAATCTTTAATACAACGAGCATTTATCTGGATGTACACACACTGAGGCTTTCTGTTGTTTTGTATGTGGTTTGGATATTTTATAGCATCTTCCACTGGCTGACAGTCCCTCCCATCACTGCCTTACAGTGTTCTCTTGAACAGCCAGTTATATGTTGTTTCTTTCTGGATGAGCCCATAGTGTGGGGAGGCTATTGGTTCTTTGGTCTCTTTCGTCCTTATCACAGTTTTGTAAGATAATTTTATATGTAAGGTTCATTCACACTAACTATTATTTTCTCCAAATAAAGGCACCTCTTGTGTGCTTATTTCTAGAAGACGTTTAGAATCATTATGGCAATGATTCAAAATATCTAAGCAGACTTCAGTTTTGTGTAATGCTACTATTGTGCCCTGGCCATATGAAGTTCCCACCTGTCAGGAAGGTCCAGGCTTCTTACCCAGAACCATCACTTACTTCAAACCTTTATCCATTCCCGACTGTGTAGTTTCTCTTATAAAGACCCTTTGCCTATCTTTTTAGGGTCATTATTGTAGCGTTCCCCACCCCCTTCTTTGTACTTTTGTAAATGTAATTATGTTTCCATTATGTCTTTTAAATGATTCTTTCTGGCATATAGAAAATCTGATTTTTTCCATATTTTTCACATTTTTACATTACATATGGCCACTCAGTAAACGCTAATAAATTATAAGAGCTTTTAAATGGATTCACTAGTGTTTTCTGGGACATAATTAGATTTCAAACCTGGCTTTCATTGAGCTTGCTGAATTTTATTAATTGCTCCTGACTGTGTGCGTGCATCTCTTCCACACACCATGCTGCAAGGAGGGGCAAAGGCTGAGGGAAGGTCATCTGTTCATGAGGAGGCTAGAAATATACCTAAAGAGAGGTTAAAATGTCACACTGGGCAGCCTGAGTCCATTGCCGTGTACGTGTGTGTGTGCGTGTGTGTGTGTGTGTGTGTGTGTGTGTAGAACATTCAATGACAGAAGCTGCACCTGGGTGGGGACTGTACGAAGTTGATAAGTAGAGCCTGTGTTAGTCTCATCCAGAGCCCACAGTGTGACCCCTGCAGCAGTTTTCCTTCTGGCCCTCTTGTGACATATCTGAGCAGCAGCCATGCTTCTTGCTAGTCCCACCTTCTCCGCTGCTCAACCCAGTGATGCAAACTTTGCTTCCTCTCTCAGTCGCTGGCAGGAGAGTTCTCCAGGTCCCCCGATGCCAACAAAGAAATAAACAGTCATAGCATTTTCAAGAATAAATATAACATGTTTGCCTCCCGTCCTCGCCAGGGCCCCAAAATCACCTCTTATCTTTCTATCTTGCGTCAGCCAGCTAGCATCTGACACATAAAAGGCAGACTTTAATTGAATTGAAGCTTTTACATTTATGAAAGATTTTCTCATTGTATACGGTATGCTCAGACCCATTTCTCGCCACCAGTCTGCTCACCCCAGTTGAAACCTATCATTTTGTACTCTCTCTTTTTTTTTCCCTCCCAGCATTGCCAACGGCTTTCCAGAGGTTGGCTTCTGAACTATTTATTCCAGCCTCACAAAGAAAAATAAGTAAGAAATATTTTATTAGTTTTTATAAACAGGAGGGAGGGAAAGTCAGAGGAGAATCAAGGGAAATGCCCATCACTGTCGGTGTGACCAATTCTGTGGAGGGACTGCCTATGACGGTCAGGGAGGGGTGTTTTCCTGATGATTGGCTTTAGTAAGAAAGTTTAATGAGGGAGACTTCTACTGATTCAGTCACTGTAAAGGCTGCATTTGCATGCTCCGGCTCAGGTGCAAATAGAGATACTGAAGAGCTTAAGAATCCACCCTCCCTTGCTCTCTTTGAAGATGTTCATTTCATTATTGGTAGATATAACAAGCTGATGTAGATTGCTTTGAAATAGATAAATAAAGCTGGATTGTAGTCGTATCAAAGAGTTCCACAATAGCCCAGAACGGAGTATAACAAAGGTTTATTTATTTGAGGATAAACTCAAAGCAAGGGTAGCCATCCACAGGCCTCTGCATGCGCTGGGAACTGGGAAACGAATCCAGCAGGAAAAGGGGCCACACACACTTTTTGTCTGTACTTATAGTATACGAGACGACACCCAAAGTGGGCCAGTATCTTCAAAGGTTGTTGGCTGAAGGAGTTCTCACAACACTGCATAGCCACCGTGTGTCTTGACAAATAACCCTAAAGCTGGATATTGGCTGGATGATGGCACCTGTGAGTTCTTTAATTCAGGAAGTAGGCTCATCCCCAACATTCAACCGTTTTCCTTTCTTAAATTTAAGGAAGGCTGGAATAGTTACCAGCTGGCTCAGGGGATGGCCATGGATTAGGTGGACTGAGAATAATTTGGGCAAACAAACAGAGATGGGACCAGACCAAAGCTGAAGGCAGAGTCACACTGCAGAGACTACCTGAGTCTGCTGTGGGATCCCAGCCAGACTCAGGTCACAGATGCAGTAGGGCAGGGAATCTAGTACCAGTGAGTCACAGGACTTCTGCTGAGGCTGGGGTCCCAGGTCTTGATCACCTGGTGTTGACATTAGGGATCAGAGGTCAAGGTTAGACATTGATTAGAGGGATAGTCCTTGGAGCCTGACAATATGGATGGAGATGTTTTCCACTTTCAACATGGCCTGAGGAAGATGGGCGCCGAGTTAGCTGACCAGACGACAAGGTCTTCAGCTCACTGTACTTCGGAAGAATGTTTACTCAGCTGCCTAACAGTAAATTAAGTGGGAAAAATTGAAAGAAATGCGAAGATGGAAAGAGTCCTGCTGATTATAGTCGATTCTCTAGAGCAGGACATTTCAATTCTGGGACCGAGGCCTTGTTATCTAGCACAAGTTTGAATATGGAAAATCAGCTGTCACGTATCCACAACAAAGCATGCACGGTTCCCCTGGCAGTCGAGAGAAAAGGTAGGGAAGCTGTGAGAGGAAGACACCTGTGCCTGCACAGCACCCCAGGGACAACGAGCAGAAAGAGCTGGAGACTTCAGAAGCCACCATGGCTTTACACTGTGACTTTACGTGCACTTTGCAAATGGCAAGGTGATGCTGTTGCTTGCTTCGCTGATTTGCTGCCATGGGTTCATCTAAATAATTTGCACATATAAGCTTCTCAATCCTCAGTCTGCTCTACAGGAAGAGAAACTGAGGTATGGGGAGATTGAGGAACTAGTTGAAGGTTACAGATATGGCAAACAGGGCTGAACTTAGGACCTGTGCTGCCCTGTGCTAAAAGTCACCAGCTGTCAGTCTGTCTGTCTATCTGTTCATCCATCCATCTGCTCATCTGTCTATCTACTGCCCTTTTTGGAGGTAAGTTCTTGCTAGGCAGCTGGATTTGAACTAACAATCCTCCTTGTCCCTTCTTCCTGAAAAATTCAGTTTTTAAATTTAAATATTTTACAGTAAAGATAATATTATCAACCTGACTTATAGACGCAGAAACCAAGTCTGCGGAGGGACGACAATTCCGTAAGGTCGTGGTAAATAGGACGGTAAAGCCAAGAGCCTATTCTGCTTTGGGTCACCTGCTGTGGCTCACTGAGAAAGACGATGGTGATTTCCCGAGTATTCTGGTGCAAACAATGTCACCTGAACTAGACATGCTGGAGGACGCCCAACAAAATGATTAGAATGGAATTTTTGAAAGAATAGATGTTATAAATGACTAGGAGCTGGGGAGCTCTTGGGATTAAAAGAGACGATGAGGCGAGTCAGCCAGCTGCATGTTGATCATGCACTGAGCTTAGCTTAAGAGAATTCATGTAAGGACAGCATTGGGACAATCAGGGAGACTTGGATCTTAACAGTTTGAGACAACAATATTGTTAGTGTTGTGTTTTCCAAGTGCATTAGCTATACTGTGTTTTTATAAGAATAGTCTCATTCCTTGGAGAAACCTGTTCAAGTCTTTAATAGTTTAGTGCCCTGGTGCCTATAACGACTTCTCAATATCTTAGCATGAAGTAGGTGTATGTATACAAACATATATGTTATGTGTATGCATATATAAAAATAATTACATACATATAGATCTGTGTATGTGTCCATGTGCCTATAGCTCTGCTTATACATGTACCATGGAGGTCGTTTTACCAGTTGGCAAATTTAGGTTAAAGGTACATAAGTTTTCATTATGCTGTTCTTGCAACTTTTCTGCCAGTTTGGTTTTTTTTCCAGTATAATTTAAAAGAAAATGCATGATATTATCTGTCTCCCTTCTTAACTTCCACTCTAAGGCATTCCTAAAGTCCAGATTCATGACCCGAGCCACCAGGAGAAAGATGGGTTATTACTCTTTCTGACTATAGTGAGCAGTAATTAATATTTACTACGTATTAAATCAGGCCACTACTTTAAGGAAATATACTGTGTATTAGACTTTCCTCTGTGCCCCAAAGATTAGATGATCATAAAACATAGTCTCTGATTTTTCAAATACAGAGAAATGAGTTTAGGAGAAAGAAAAACAGTTATATGAGTCAACATTTAACTTCAGCCAGAGCTAAAATAGGACCTAGGTCACTAGGGGACTATTTAGGTAAGTGATGTCATGGAAGGATTTTCTGATGAGGTTATCATGGCACTAAAAATCTAATGAGACATGGGACCAAGATGGAGGACTGGGTATTAGTTAATTTATTCATTACTGTGACAAAATGCCTAGCAGAGTCAGCTGAAGGGAAGACATGTTTACTCTGCCTTGTGGTCCATTACGGGGACGAGGTGGGGGGGCAAGGCACAGCCGCCGGAGCAGCGGTATGGTGTTGCTGGTTAAAACCACAGCAGAGCAAGAAGCAGAGGGAGAGGGATGCTGGTACCCGACTGGCTTTTTCTTCCATTTGCCTTTGTATTCAGTCCCAGTTCCTAGCTCCCCAGATGAGGGCGAAACTTCACTCCTTAGTCACACCTGCTGGTGTTGCTAATTGCCACCTGGTTGACAAGGATAATACCCTGCCAACACATAGAAGAAGTGTTTCCCACTCATCACGAGGTCAAATACCAAGGCCTCAGAAGAAGCCATTCCAAACACTTTTAATTTTTATAAGTTTTACCACTTTTAATTTTTATAATTGCTTCCCAACTGGTATTGTTTTGCTTTTGTTTATTTGTCAAAAATATGCCATGTCCTCTAAGCAGATGCCTTTAGAAAGAAAATAAGATGTTGCATTTCCTGGAGGTACAAACTGTGGGAAAGAAACAGATGTACTGGGTAAGATGCACCAGGCACAGCACTGTCATGTGTCTTGAAAGTGCAGAGGTTCTTTCCTTCTATTCCTAGGAAAGATGGTCTTTCCTAGGGTAAACTTGGCTTTGAATGAGTGATATTATTAAATAGATAGCAAGAAAAGTAAAAGAATTTGTAGCAATTCACTGACAGAGATGCTGTCAAAAGACAGCAAAACATCTCACCAAGATTTTGCAATAGTTCAACAGAAAACAGCCGGGAAAGATGAGGCTATCAGCTGCAGCTCCATACTGAGAGAGTCTTTGGTGAGAGGTCTTTTCCATTCATAATCTTTCCATGGCTATATTTCCTACTTCCTGTTTCAACCTCATGCATTTTTAAATCATGAGACAAACTATTATAACATCTGTTTACCTTCTAGCTGCTTTCAAGGACACAGTGAGTTTGCTCTTGGGCTGTTTCCCTGGTCTTTTTTTTCCCTAACACATAGTTAAGAGAACCAGTCCATCCACAGAAAGTGGGTATTGAAGGACACTTGAAACAAATATGCTGAAGTCTGGGACATGAGAGTTCACTTGTATAATGTGCGTTTCAGAAGGGAACGTAAAGCAATTGAAACATCCTTCTCTCTCTGAAGATTTTTGTTTTAAATGGTCAGATTTTATTGTATTCTTTTGAGTGCCCAGTTTTCTATGTCTGATAGTAGCATGCCCCAAATGAGTAATTCACAGCAGATTGAGTAGGTGGCCATGTGCAGGGCCACAGATTTTAGGATATAATTGGGGGGGGGGTTTCTTGATTTGGGAACATCTACAGATTGAAAGTATCCATTGTCTTATTGAACATAAATAGAAGAAAAGGGCAGATACTACTTTCTTCATACAAGCTCTTCATCCTGGTATCCAGCTTGTGTTAAGTTGACAATATATTGTGTCGGCACATTTCTAGGTCTGTGAGCTGTGCTTCCTAGGAAAAAAAGCTCTGTGATTCAAGCACCTCCTTTTGGCATCTGAAAAACTTGTGAATATTTGGTATTTAATAGACTCTGGGTGATTCGTGGAGCAGGCAGAACTTTATCTCACGCTGAGATAAAGGTAAACCAACCTGAATTCCATAGGCACAGTCAGCCGTTGCTCACGTGAGATGGAATCCTTGGCTTTCTGGTTTCCCTGGAACTTTGAAGTGCTGCTGTTGTCCAGATGGCTGTTATATCGCTCACACTCCTCAGATCAGATTGCCTTTTCTCCTCCTCGCCCTGGAGAACTCTGCATCACTGACGTTCTCACGATAGAGTCCATCGCAGAAAGGTTTGGGCTATGTTTCCATTGCAGGATGTCATGCACAAGGCAGGAAAGGGAGATGAAGGTCACTGCTGCTCTATACCACTGATGTACACACAGACACCCAGATGAGTCCTGACACACACCCAGACCCCTGCATCCGCAGATGCAGAGCTATGACCTCTCAGGCTCAGCAGGCGTGAGTGTGCACAGTTTGCACACAACCACCAAGGTCATCGTATCCTCCAGTAGTTGTAAGACTGGCATCGCATTGTAACTACAGGACAGTGACTTAAAAACAGTCCCCTTCCATTCACCAGGAAGATGGCTCCTTGTCACTTTGTGGTGTGTGCTACTGTTCTTATTTCAGAGAGGGAAGTGACATTCCTCGTTTTCATTTGTCCCCAGCATAGGGATGAACACATACCCAGGGGTCAGCCTTTCTTCCCTTAGATCAGGAAAGAACACTTTGATCGGGACCCCGAGGAAGGAGCTCACCTTACTGCCTAGTGCTATCCTGGTTGAAGGAACAACCTGGACCTGCAGGACTCTTCTTCAGCCTTTCCTCTTTCAAGCAGCCCCAGAATCTCAAAGACCTGTCACCATTAAGTTCATTTGCAATCAGCTTCCCGTCAGAGGCTGAGCACTCCCCTGGGTGAGGTGGAGCCATCGCACCGATGTCCTCATAACTGTTGTGAGGCCCGCCTGGGGCCTGCAGTCCTCAGGTCCTGGGACAGACTAACCAAGTCTGCCTGGAAGCTTGGCCAATGTTTTTACAGCTGCAGGCAGGGAGGGCTGCCCCCTAACTGCAGTGCACACAGTTGGCCTGCGCCCCAGCAGCTGTGCACAGCCACACGTGACTCCCATCCCTGCAGGGAATGGGGACCCCTGGCCAGGGTGTGGGACTAGAATTGAGCTTCCAGGTGTCCCATTTTGCCCTTCCTTCTGACCCACTTGGTGGATGCGGCACTTAAGTGGTTCTCACATGGCTTCCCTGGCCTTCTATTAACTCCCCAGGCAGCGGCGACAGCCTTATTAACTGCAAATGGCTTCTTGTGGCAGTGTTCCACTTCTAATATTAATAATCAGCATTTAATAAAAACAAAGAAGGAAAAAATACAGGCAGAGAAAACAGATTGCTTTTCCCCTTTCTCATTTATCACCCTGTAGGAGGCCACAGGTCAAACCAGCAGTGACAGCAGAGCTGTCAGCCTCTTACCAGAGACACATATACATGTGAACACACACATGCCCACATACGCTCACATGCATACACATATACATAGAATCACATACAGAGTAGACTCACATACTCCATGTACACATGTAGTGCACACATTCACCCATATGTACATATTCACACAATATGAGTACACGTAGATATGTGTATACATTGATATGCCCACAAACACTCACATGCATAATGCAGTCATATAGTCACACGCAGACATAGTACACATGCTCATATTTGCATGCACACAGTGTGCATGTACACATACTAATGTACACATCCACATGCTTACATAATCCATACACACGATGCATGCACACATGTACACACAAATACATATGCAAATGCACACATGTACACACATGTATATACTTTATACACATAGATACATAAACACAAACTTTCACATGTGTGTACATAGTCACTTGAGTAGACATACACTCACACTCATACATAATCATATACTTGCCTCTTTCTGGATCTGGATGTCATTCATTAGCTGGCTTGGATTTCTTTCTCCCACAGTCTCACCTCTTTGGGTCACCAATCTGGTATCTACCTATAGTGGTTTCCATGGTCCATAATGGTACCCTTAACTGATGCTCTGGATGAAGGAAGGAGAGAAGGGGCATCATCTTTTTCTCTTCTCTTCACCTCCATAGGAGTCAGGCTAGTCATCTGCAAGACAAATGACTCCCTCCTGCCAAAGTCTAGGAGGCTGTAGTTAAAAATGAAGTTAATTAAATTTGCTCAAAAGATCAAAGCCCTAGATTAGGAGCTGGTTCTATTGCCACTAAAAATAAATAGAGCTGGGATACAGGATGGAGGAGAGGCGTGGTAAGGTGGGTGGAACAAAGGGAGACTCGAGGCTTTGCATCCTTGGATGCTGTGCTGATATTTAAGGGTTCTTTCCTTTACAAAATATTTCCAACAATATTTGTCATCTCGTGAGAGGGTGCGGAGGTTTGTATGATAACAAAACCTCCCATTGGTTTGAAAGATGGGTCTCTCTGTGTGTGTGGGGGGGTGGAGGGTGTATATGCAAAAGCTTGTAGGAAGAGTTCTTTGTTCATGAAGGAGTATAGGTCGTCAGCTCCCCGCTTGAGCAATTTAGTATCCCCATTCTCTTCTTCTACCTAAGAGGAATATAATTACAACCCAATGTTTCCTGCCTAGGTCTAATGGTTAAGTGCCTGTTCTAGACGGATTTATTTTTCTTGGATTTTTTTTTCTTGGATTTTTGAGATAGGGTTTCTGTGTAGCTTTGGAGCCTGTCCTGGAACTAGCTCTGGTAGACCAGGTTGGCCTCGAACTCACAGAGATCCGCTTGCCTCTGCTTCCCAAGAGCTAGGATTAAAGGCATGTGCCACCGCTGCGGGCCATATTTTATTAGCCACATTTCCCCCCATAAATCCTGGGACTGCCAGTGCACTCTCTCCCTTGTTTTATCCCCGGTTCGAATCAGCCAGAAAGCACATACTGGGCCCCTTTGTAAACGTATTCACAGAGATGAAATCTGGAGCTATAGGATGAGCCTGGGAGTGCCAGCTGACCTGTGGCTGACTGTTTCCACCACGTGGCCTTGCCCAGGCACCTATTCTTCTTTTACAAATGTTTGAACAGTGTCCTTCCCTGATCCTTGGTGTTTACAGTTAACTCAGTCTTCTTGAACCTTCTTGGTCACCTTCTTTCCAAGGTATCTGTAATCTGTCAGAGGCCCTGGTATCTCCCTCTTCAGCCTGCTGTTTCCAGCACCTCCAGCCACTCTCCCACCAAGAGCATAAATGCTAGGCTCAGGGAAGGGCAGCCGAAGGATGGTGACTGCAGGATGAGAGAAGCTGTGGAGAATGGAGTTTGCGTGCTGGTTCAGCCATGGGTGGTTCTGAATTCAGGAAACCTGTGAGTTCATCAAAATGTCAGTAACTATTGACAAAGGACTTCCTGGTCTGAAAAATGGCTGTCACTTTTCTTCGCTAAGGCTTTACCTTGGAAACGTCCAGAGAATAGAGTTAGCGTGTTGCAGATTAATTTAGTCATCAAAATGTCATTCTGCAGAAGCTGTTTGCTAGCCTCCAGTCTCTCCAACTTCCCTTGCTTTGAGTAGGAGATCTCCTTGTGACAGACATAAGCTTGCAGGAATTTTGGGAGAAAGGGCCCGAACTGGGGCTCAGACTCCCAGAAGCCATGGCTGCTCTCCCTTACCAAAGCCTAGACATCCAGTAGTACCGTTATCAAGGCCTTAGCTTGTCACATAAATCTCTCTTAAGGGCAGGCAGGGAGAGAAAAGAGGACAGGAAAATAAATTTTGACAGGGGAAAAGAAAAAAAATGAAACAGTTCTTATGGAAAAGATACATGGTACATTAAAGCTTTTTTGATTTTTTAAAAATAGAGCCAGCTATAAGCTCAAAAAGCCATCATCTATTAGTGTCTTTAAATTTTTTTTTAATATTTAGTATTCTAGGAAATTCAGTAGTGTAATCAAACCTGGGTATGATGAGGACCTGAAGGGACAGGATTTCTGAGTGGTGACCTCTGCCACAGTAGGGCCTCCTAATCACAGTCCATCCCAAATGGTGGGTCCTTACAGCTTTTACTTACTGCTCTGGTGGTGGGGGAGATAAAAAGCCCACAAGCCATCTGACTACTTACTCCACTCTGGAACGTTCTTCAACACACATTAGTCTGGAACACAGCCTCAGTGCTAGGGTCCGTGCTCCCAGGCCCGAGACAGAGTACTGGAATACTCTAGATATCCTACTCACCCTGAAAAACCTCCTTCCCCCTCCATGCGGGAAGTGGGGCCAGCAGCCACGTTGAAATCAGGATCTGGCCATGTGACTTCATGGCTCTGGATACTAGGTCTTGCTTAGAGCAGGTCGAGTCTACCACTGTGATAGACATAGCTTATTTTATGTATGTATACTCACACACTTTGTGAGCGTGTGTGTGTGTGTGTGTGTGAGAGAGAGAGATGCATACCAGGAACATGAAGCACTCTAAACAACGTTCAAAGAGGAAGCTACAATCAATACACGTGTCCAAACAATTAGGCAGAGATGCTTCTGAGTCTCCTAAATCTCCCGCATGTGCTAGATGTACGCTGTCAGGCAGGCTGCCATTAAATAGCTCCTAAATAATGCAAAGACAATCAGATGTACAAATAAGCAAATCAATTTGGGTGATTGATTATGGAATACTGCTCATGCACCCAAGGCACGGCGTTTCCAACCACGTCTCCATTTCATTTCTCTAGTAGTAATGATCTTTGAACCTTCCCGGTGGGAAGCGAGCTCATGAGCGAGTGTTGGGAGCACGGTTTAGTGATACTCTTGTGTTCTCTGCCTGTTTGCCTTGCATATGCAACAGGCGTTTTCTTTTAATTTCTGTCTACCGTGTGGGGAGCTCAGCACCCACATGCTATGTCCCCCCAGTACATACACAGCCAATGAGTAGACAGCTTCATGAGTGGACAGCCGGGTTGGAGCAAGATCTTGTGGATGACTCTACATGGCTTTGTCTTGCCACCGTCTATTTTCATGGAATACTTTGATGCTTGATGTTCCTAAATATGCATGTTGAGGCCTCTTCGCTGCCTTCATGAGTTTGAGCTTTATTTCAAAGAGATGCTAATGTAGTACTTACACAGTGTGACTGCTTCCCCTGGACTGTCTCTGAGTCTGAGAGAGTCACGGAGGGGGCTGGTGTGAGCACTGTGAACCTCAGTGTCTAACTGCTGCTCTCTTCACAGTGTGTAAATGATGAAGTTGCCCCCTCCATTATGCCCCGTGCTATATAGTCACAGCCTCTGGAAGGTGGTTTGGAAGAGACCCCCTTGCAGGCCTAAGGAGAGAAGGTTCTCAGGAGTTAACCTGTGTCATGACTCTCTCACTCGGCCTCAACCTTTGTCTTTGGTGAGGCTCAGCTGCTATGGTTAAGCCATCATACTCTCTAAGCTATGGGTACAATCTTCTACCTGGCTATGCAGAATGGAGTTCTTGAACCAGTGGCATGGGCTCTCCTGGGAGTCAGACAGCCCAGATGTCCTACATCAGAAAAGCCAGGGTTTCTCTGTCTATCTTTGGCTGTCCTGGAACTCACTCTCCATGCTGGCCTCGAACTCACAGAGATCTGCCTGTCTCTGCCTCCTGAGTGCTGGAATAAAAGCCGTGAGCCACCATGCCCAGCTTTAGACTTCACCTTAAGCCTTTCAATCTGAGACTCGTATACATTGCACTTTGAGACCCATTTCTCTAAAACCTATGAGAAGAGCGGCGAAAGACATTCTGATTTTCCCTAGCAGGTATTTGGCTGAGAAGGAAAAGTTATTGTTTTCTTTCTACTTACAGTCTTCTATGCCTGTGGGATGGGTTAAGTCGATAAAGCTAGTGCTACAGTATCCAGAGGGCAAGGTGATAAGTGAGTGTCAATCATCTTCTTTCTGTTCTCTGCATGGGAAAACATGCTTATGGTGGCATAGCAATGTTCAAAGACATCCAAAAGCAGTTTGTATGTCAGTGTCCTCATCAGCTGAACCACAATGGATACTGTGGTCCATTTTCTCATGTTTTGACTGTCTGTGATGTTTTCACTTACAGTAAGAGTAAAAGCAGGAGAATTCACACAGGTAGGCGTCTCTACAAGTATGACATCCAGAAACCTGGAATATCCATCCCCTTGCTTTAGTGGGTATTCCGCTTCACCTCTTGAGGTCATAGGTCATACCCCGTGGTGGGGAGTTGCCATTGCTAATCTTGGTTGTCAATTTGACTGCCTGGAGAGGAAACCAAAACCCAAGCTGCTGGGCTTTTTCGGGAGAGATTTTCTTGATCCTCTTATTTGAAGCAGTAAGACCCACCTTAAAAATGGCCTGCACTTCTGGGACCAGGCAAGATCAAAGGGCATGGAAGAAGGAAGCTGCTTTCAGCCTGCTTGGTTTTGCTGCCATTGGCAAGTCCACCTATCTTTTTGTTGTAGCATCCTTCCCCCATAGCAGAACTGACTTCTTCAGCCTTTCCGCATAGACTGACGACCAGCAGCTCCTCCAGGAACCCTCCAGAACTTCAGCTTCAGACTGGCACTGCTGGGACAGCCAATCTTATGGACTGACTTGGATTCTTGGCCTCCGCAGTGTGAGACAGCCATTTTTGGACTACCTGGACTGTGTCCTGTTAGTCCTATAATAAATCCTCTCTTAATGCATGTA
The DNA here is from genome assembly GCA_028555095.1 of Dicrostonyx torquatus. NCBI lineage: Eukaryota > Metazoa > Chordata > Mammalia > Rodentia > Cricetidae > Dicrostonyx > Dicrostonyx torquatus. The sequence goes on along the minus strand of JAQHUG010000250.1, from coordinate 1,465,815 downwards.
TCCAGTTCAGCGGTTCTGGTCCCTTAGAGAACCTTGACTGGTACAGACGGTATGAAGGTGTGTGATGTACTCCACTCAAGCTCCGTAAGACTCAGCATCAGTACTCCTTCTAGGAAGCCGTTTCAAGCCCATACCTCAGCTGAACTTGGTACTCATACTCTGTTTCCTCAAGGCACCGGGCTTTCAGCAGTCATTTTCTTTGGGCTCCCCAGCCAAATAGGCGTTTTGTTGCCATATGTCCCATCTTAATTGGCCACAGTCAGCCAAGCCCACAGGTGGTTGTTCACACTCCATGATACGTCAGGATTCTCTGTATTTTACTCATTTGCTCCCTCTGCTTCCAGCCACTGCTTAAGGACTTAAGGAATGAGTGGAGGCTGAGCGCAGGGAACATGCTTCCCATCTGTCCTGCTCAGGCCCCTCCCTGTGGTTTGCACCTGTTAGTAGCCTTGCACATATTCAGAAAATAAGTTCTCAGAATCTCTCACGGCTAGGCTATTTTCCCTTTTAGAGATACCCATTTTCTCATATATTCTTCATCTCTGTGCGGAGTCTCATTCTCCCCTCTCTGGACCGTCTCTCAACAAAATATTTCCAATGAAAGTTGTAGACTAATACTACATATGCTCCTTTGACAGGTGAGTTAAATAGCAAGTAATGACTTCAGCCAAAGGGTAACCGTTTCTAACTAGGCATCCCTGGTTTCAGCAAACTGCTTATTTCACTATTCCTATTAGTATAGATGATGGGTAATGTCCATTTCCCACATTGGTAAGCTTTTATTGTCAACCTGACACAGGCTGGAATCACCTGGGAAGAGAGAATTTAGTTAAAGAATTACCTTGATTAGATTGACTCTTAGTTATGTCTGTGAGGAACTGTCTTGGTTGATGTATGAGGTCTTAGCCCTCTGTGGGAAGCACTGTCTTTAAGTAGGTGGGCATGGACCTCATAAGAAAGCTGACTGAACATAACCCAGTGAGCAAGCCAGTAAGCTGCATTCCTCCATGGCTCCTGCTCTGGGTTCCTGCCTTGGGTTCCTTCCCTGAGTTCCCTCAATAATAGATTTTGATGTGGAAATGTAATATAAAATAAACCCTTTCCTACAAAAGTTGCGTTGAGTCATGGTGTGTATCATAGCAATAGAAAGCAAACTGAGATGTACACCTCTCATTATTCAGCATGAGAACCTTGTTGAAGGTGAAGGATTCATTTCTGGGTAATATGAAAGTATTAGTAAATAAGACAGATCCTTATCTTTTTAGAATTTGTCTTCTGGTTATGACAGGCAGGGCAATAAACCCACAGTCAAGAAATGCATTTGACATATACAATGGTAAAAATATCTGGAGGAGAGAGATGGACGAGGTCATGAGGAGTAGATGGGATGACCCTGTAGGAGGTGGGGAGGGCCACCTTTTGAGTGGAGTCTAGCCACTGAGGACAGGAGGGCAGATACAAGAAGAATGGGCGGATGAGTTCAGGGGGAGTAAAGAAGATTCAAAGAAAAAGGTCACGGTAAGTGAAACGTGCAGAAAATAGGTCAATCTGATCAAAGCGAGCAAAGGGGCTTTCATGTGAAATGAATGATTTCGGGGCAGTGGGAAAGGAAGGCGTGTACTGAGGAGGCTGAAAGCAATGAGAATTCCTGCCAGGAATGACGGGATCCATGCTGTCTGTGTAAAACACCCATGCTTGGCACCATGACATTACATAGCCAAGGGACTTTCCCGTAAGGGGAAAGACAAGTCTGGAGCTCCTAAGTATTCCAGTCCTAGCATCACTGTAAGGAATCTTGTAGCCCCTAAGCGCCTGGATGGACTATCTGTTTTTCACTTTGGCTTGCAAGCTCTTGTTGACAATGCGAGTACCCCAATGAGACTTGGGTTCTATATATGTGCCAATTGCTACTGATAGAGAAGATACCATTTTACAGCATATTATTTATATGAGTATTATTTTATGTTATGAATATTGTCATGATTTATAAAATACGTTAACTCTTTTAAAAGTATTAACAAATTTGGAGGAATTTTGTGTTACTCTCTCCTTTATGTAAATTATCCATCTATAGTAAATGAAAACTTTGATGGCTATGGAGTCTATAAAATGTTTCAGATTTAAACTATTTTCTTCTGGGTCAGTCAATGTCTAATATTTATCCTTGACCCAAAGAACACCATGGTCTCACCACACTGTCTGCTCTTCCTGGAGACTCTACAAGAATATATTTCCTAGCCATACTTGTGGTCAGGGTGAGATCATGGAGTCGAGTTCTTGTCAGTGGACTCTGAGCAGATGGGAGGCACTTTTTCTTGCCTAAAGCAATGATGACATGCGTGTGTTCTTTGCTGCTACCATCCCCAGTTCACTAGGCAGACACGGAAGACGTCCTGTATTTGGAATTTTAGTTTGGGTATAGTCGGATCCTAGATTCAACACTGGGGGCACAGATCTCAAGGAAGATGGATAGGATCTGAATTGCCTGGGGAATGATTATCACAGGGCAGCCTTTTGATTTAGGAAGGCATGAAGCCTTTGGCACTCGCTTACTACTGCAAACCGGCAACCAGAGAGGTATATGCAATGGCTCCCATCTCCATTGCATTGTGACAACCAGGCAGTGCAAACACCCTGAACTCTAGTCTTCTAACCCTGACCCTATCCTGCGGCATGCTCAGTGGGTATGGCTCCATCACACAGTGTATTCATATCCTGCCACTACATGGTAGCTTGTAAATTACCCTTAGGTGGGAAATGCAAGGTTCAATAGCAAGCACATGTATTTGGTTATTTGTATGTGGAAAGGGTAAACTCATGTAGAGCAGCTGCTAACCTGCTTTAGGTTAATATGCCATTCAATAGCTTAAAGCTTTTTGTTGAATATCAATTGATTCTCATAAGAACTCTCTAAGGTAGGTCACCATATTTCATCCTTCAAGATTAGTCCTAGAGCACCTGAGTGACCCAGCTAAGGTGACATGGCCAGGGCATGTTAGGACAGGGATCCAAAGACAGGCTTTGGGCTATAGAGCTCCTCTTTATTAACTCACGTCAGCACAGAGATGGGGAAGCTTATCTAAGCAAAGGACATCTTTGGGAGGAAATACAAGAATCTTCCAGGAACAGGTGTCCCTGGCGAGGGACCTGAAAGAGCGACAACATGAGAGGGAGAGTAATTTGCTTTTCAATGCATGCCCTTTAACATCTGTTGATTTATTTAGGGGTGTGCAGAAATCAGGTGTTTGCAAACAGATCTTTTTGAAGAGGCCTGAAATACCAGATCATTCAAATTTTAATATTGTATCTGACAAGCAGCAGGTTTTCAGGACCCGCCCGCTCCTGATGCCTAACAAAACCTTGCTGACTCACTCCTAGGATGGCGGCAGCTGCAGGCTCTTAGCACGTCTGTCCTTTCCAAAGCCAATGTGGCTTTCCTTCTCCTCCTCCCCCAGCTCCTGGAGCTGTGGCTACATACAGAGAGACACTGTGCCACTGTCTGAGAATGCATTCCTTATTCAAAGAGAAGTTTTCACTTGGGCAGATTTTTGCAATTATGTCATTAAAAGTGTTCTGAACTTCAGACTCGAAATGAACTCCAGAAAGGCCCTGCCCTTTTAGCTTTCTTGCTGTACATAATTTATGGTTTTGAATCTTACGGCAAAATGCAGAAGGCCTGAAGAAAAGGTTCAGGGTAGGCACACACAAATGTACAATTTTCTGACTCTGCAAGTATAGTTGCCATCAAATTTCTCTCTACACAGTAGAAGATTAGAGGGTCCCAATCTGGGTCATGGAAGACAAGTGGATAAGCCTGTGGAGACTTTAACTCAGTTGTCCTGTTTATTCCTGTGGTCCCTATGTTATCAGTTACAGTATTCTCTTGCATCTCTGTTATACTGGACTCTTTTCTTACCCCGCCCCGATGCTGTCCTCCATCTCCTTGGCTCCTAGCTCTTTCCCTTCCTGCACCTTTATCTCTCCTCTTACTCCCCTGACCTTGGGAGTATCACCTAAGAATTAAAAACAAAATGAAATAAAACATTTGGCACCATGAAGGGGTTGTTAGAAATCAAACTGGCTGTTTTCTACTCCCTGGTTCTGCGTTCTTCCAAATTTGTGCCTCCGGGCAAATCATTTTAACCCTGGAAGCAGTGTCTTGACTATCTGTAAAGTAAGGGTAATAGTTATGCCAATCTCATAGACTGGGTTATAGGGTAAATGCTACACTGAGATGGAAGAAATCAGTGCTGTACTCGCACATAGCAAGCACTTGGCATATATTATTATCCCCAGGCTTGTAGTTAAGACTGTGTTCTCAGGGAGCAGACTAGGTCTGAATCTCCACTTTGTCATGTAACAGCTGGACCACTTTCAAAGTTACCTTCCCTCTCTAGAGTCACTTTGCATAGTAGTGGGGTGGCTGTCAGGATGGTGTTTGTCTTCAGGATTGCTGTGACAGAAGACAAGATGCTGCATCAGGAAGGGACACGGGACAGCTCCTAGTACGTGGGAGAGCTTCAACAGATGCACACGCCTGGCACTGGAAGTCTCTGCTCAGTGAATGGGAAGAACCAATGATCAAAGTGATTGCTCCAATTCCCTGAAAATTATTGCACGTAATTATCTAGAAGAAAAACTGGCTCACTTTTGACCAGATTCTTGTCTGCAATTCCAGAGCCGGGCTGGATTCATGCACCTTTGGCTATGATTGCTGGTCCCAGAAGACTCCATAGCTTAGACCTGGGACAGTTTTCAAGATAAGGAGTGTGCCTTCATTTTGATCTGACGACCTCCATCTCTCTCCCCACTTTGTGGTAGTTACACCACCCTCAATCTCTGTCTCCCCAATCATCTGCTCCCACCCCAAACCCTTGTCCATGTTTCAGGTAAGGCAGGAAGGTGGGAGCTGAGGATGTGTGTGTCTGCGTTGGTTGGGTGGGAGCTGCAACTGGGTTACGTCAGTGGACCAGAGATTTTAATGTCCTTTCAGCTTGGGACAAATTCTGTCTGTCTGGGAATTGCCTCTATTGGCAGGGCCCAGATCTGGTTCTGTGACATTTGTCAATGAGCCCTGAACTAACTGTTCAATATCTTTCAGCCTCAGTTTTCCCAGTTACTGGAAAAGGACAATAAAATCTTCAACGATTTGTTACTGTGTCCTTCAGTGACAGAGAGGTGGTTCAATGATAATGTCCTCACCATTCGATCATGAGAACCCCTAACACTAAATGGGTAAATGCTGGGCACTTACATTGAGTGCCTGTGATACACTGGGAAGCTGAGGCAGCTGGATGGCCAATTTAGCTGAAATGGAAAGCTTCAACCAGCAAACTCTATGCTTAGTGAGGACTCTGTTTCAAAAACAAAGAAACAAAAACAGAAACAATGACTAAGGAAGATGTCTAGCATCTACCTCTGGCCGCTACCTGCACATGCACACATGTACAGGTGCATTTATGCACACATGAACATATAGGCACCCCCTCCCTCACAAGAAAAATGATGAAAGGCTCAGTAGAAGGGAGAGGAGTTTGTACCAATGCAATCTTAGAGCAGGCACGAGATGATTGGATGTGCAGGGTGATGGAGTAACAGGGTTGTATCATGTTAGGACCTGAAGATTCTTCTCTTTTATTTTAAAAACTCCATTATATAAAACTTGTAAATAAAAAAATTATGCACAGACATTAACCAGACCCCACGTCTAACCGTTATGATGAACTTCCACTCCATTTATCATACAATGGGCTCCATTACAGGAGCTGTTTGATGGGCTGAACAGTCAGAATAGTTCTAAGATTCCTACTACAGTGTCCCTGTGGGTCCAATTCAGTTTCTGTGGCCCAAGGAAGGTCAATTCAGAAAACAACCAAATAACTAAAAAGACAAACAGACAAACAACAAAACAGAAAGGAAGATATAGGAGGGAAGCAGGCTCTCAATCTTTGCTAAATGGTTCTAGATGGGCCTTCTTTTTGTGGGTGCTGGTCTAACAAGAAGCTGGACACCAATTTCTACACTACCTCCCTGAACTTATCCTTCACTCTCAACATGACTTTTCCAGACTGTGAGCACACCTTGGGCATCATCTTATCTAACAATAATGATGCCTGACAGGTACCAAATGTCTGTCTCGGGAACGTACTCAGGAGGTGAGAATGGTATTGTCCTGCAGGTACCATGCTCCTTGATGGTTCAAGCTCTTTAGTAAAGCATCCTGTTAGACTCAAACTAAATTTTATTTCAGGGGGCCTTAGGAGTCTTCATTTTCAGGAATTCTTTAGACCAGAAAAAAACATCAATGCAGCTAGACCAGAATGATTGCTTAATGATCATCTCTCTGGATAGTAAAGTCACAGCTTTGGTGAGTCTGACCTATACATATTGTTTTCACCCACACAGATTTGTCATTTGTGCTGGCTGGTTTTATGTCAAAGTGGTATAAGTTAGGGTCATTTGGGAAGAAGGAATTATTTTTTTTAAATTATATTCTGAGCTGGTACATGAATCCAATTCATAATTTTAAATACTTGTTTCTTTTACTTACATGAATGCTTCTTAAATTGGTGTTCTTTTATTTCATGTATATATATTTGTTCTTTTTTATAATTTATTCATATCTCTTGCAATACATCCCAAAGGAATTTTAATTGAGAAAGTGACTCCATAGGATTAGCCTTTAGGCTAGTCTGTAGAGCATTTTCTCCATGATGGATATGAGAAGGCTGGGAGGATTGTGGGTAGGGCCACCCCTGGGTGGATAGGGACACCCCTGGGTGGATAGGGAGGATTGTGGGTAGGGCCAC
>JAQHUG010000250.1:1426604-1454422 GCA_028555095.1 Dicrostonyx torquatus | reverse complement strand
CTGCAGTTGAGGATGTATCCTGTTAGGACCCCAAGTGCTGGCCGGTACAGATGCCTGAATACTAACAGGAACACCTGTTTACACAAGGAAGTCTTGCCCTTAAACCTGTAGTTTTCTGTGGGGCAACAGCTTCTACTTGACTGCCTTCATCCATTCAATCATAGAATCGTTATTCCATCAACATATATCCAGAACCTGCTATGTGTATTCAGTCCTGCATGGAGATGGGGCCAAATCAATGAGGCTACAAGAGCCTACCGTCTGTGAACAGGACAGCCATGCATTTGCATATTTAATAATTGACTTGTACATTTTAATATAAGACCCATACAGTATTTTGTTCTTTAACCAAAAGTGGAGGAAGGCTTTCCGGCATTTGTCAGAGGGCGTGGTGAGGAAAGCCCAGTTAGGGGAGAAGCAATGGAGCAAGGAATGAAAGGTTGTGAAGCAGACTAGAAGCAGAGGAGAGAGAATGGTGCAAGGCAGGAGCTTCCTACATATCGGAACTAAAAATAAGCCCAGGGATCCAGGGAGGTGTGAGTCTGAAGGATGCCGGAATGGTTGAGATTGGAAAGGCATGTAGACATTCTTGGCCAGCGAGAAAGAAAATTGATGATGTCCTAGCTGAAGAACAATTGGAAACCACTCTTGTTCCAGTGAATGATTTGACTCGATTGCCACTTCTTGAGGGTCACTGGGATGGCAGTGTAAGGACTTTGTCAGAAGGGTCCAAGGGCCAAGAGGAGGCAAGCGAGGAAACCACTGCATCCTGCCTGGCAGAGCCTCAAGTTTCTTGTTCATTCTTGGCCTTTGCTTTTTGTTTAAGGGAGTTGATACTGTCTGTTCTGCATGCCAGACCAAGTCTCCATCACTGAGTGATATTCTGATCCAGGTGCAGTGCCTTTGTGTCTCTTGTTGGTTGTGAAGGTATAGAAAGCTGAAAACGCATGCTGAAAGGAAGATGACAGAACTCTATGGCCAATCAGTGGAGGTCTCTGTATCTACTTTAGGATGGATGGAGATGATATTGACTGATATGGAGAGATCTTAAGGAGGAGGAGGATAGGAAGGAGGAAGAGAATATTGTTACTCTGCTTGTCCCATTTGACTGTTCTGGTGACAAATCATGTCTTTTGTGGTGATGTAAGACAGACCTTTTATAAATAAAAACCTTTGGTTCCATTGTCCCTTGTGTCATCTGTCCCTCTTTTGATTTTTTTTCCACTATGAAGGCTATGGCCATTACACTGCAGGAAGCTCACAGCAAGTTGCCCCAGTGCTGTCCCTTCCTCATTCTGCAACCTTCTCTGCCACCTCAATGCATGTCTGCGCCTCCTGTTGACCAGTCAGTCCTGACCAACCCCCCCCCCCCCCCCCGACTCTATTTTTGTGCTTAGTGATGTAACTCCCCCTGATGTAACTCTCAGTCTTCTGTGTGGAACACTGTCCCAGGGTTCAGTGGGATTCTGGGTATGCTCATTAGGTATGAAGACATATCAAGCTGTGATCAATAAACATGTAAGAGCTTTCAGGGACTCGAGATTAATCTGCTTAGCTATCTCTAAGCTATTTCTTCTAGCTTCATTGTCAAAATGCTGCCCATTCTATGGCTGCCGCTTGACAGGTAGAAACTGAAGGACTGTCTGAAGCTCCAGCTCTGAAACTACTGCCGGAATTGCATGGGGGACATTTTCCGGGTGACCCATGGCCACTACTTCTGTGTTTGCTCTCCTTTTCTCTTTATGTGTGACTAATTGGAGCTTGCTGTCATGACTGAATCAATGATAATGACTCTCAAGCCCTTAGAGAATGTCAGAAACTAGACATGATATTAAATTTTACCCAAAGGAACTCTTTGTTCAGGCCTGGGCTTTGTATCTTTCTTAAAAATTGTGTGATGTAAGCACAGTTACATCATTTCCCCTTCTCTTTCTTTCCTCAAACTCATCCCATGTTCCTCTTACTTGCTCTCAAATTCACATCCTCGATTTCTTTAATTGTTGTATACACACATACACACACCAAAATATATAAATATAGCTTACTCAGTCCATTTAGCATTACTTGTATTTATATGACTTTGGGGTTGACTAATTGGTATTAGATAACCAATTACAGGATTTATCCTGGAGAAGACTCCTGCTCTCACCATCGCTTAGTTGTCGCTTATAGTTCTTTGTTTAGGGGTGGCCCCTGTAAGATTTCTTTCTTCCATATTAGCATGTCTATTGGTGTTGTACTTATTCCAGTCTTGTTTATGCAGCCATCGTTGAGATATCTGGGTGAAGTGTCCTCATCATTTCTAGGAGACAGACTATCAGAGCAGGTTTCCTGGGCCCCTGGCCATTACAGTCTATCTTCTCTTCCATGATGTTTCCTGATCCTTAGGTGCAGGAGTTGTATTGAAAATGAATCAAATGGGTCTTGGCACCCCAAGATCAGCTGTTCTGTGTATTTTGACCAGTTAAGGAGTTTAGTAATGTTCTCTATAGTGGTTTAATTGAGATGCCCCCTCCCCATAGTCTCAGGCATTTGATGACATTGTTTGGTCAGTTTAGGAGTGTGAGCTTGCTGGATGAACTATATAATTGGGGGCAGCCTTTGAGATTTCAGAAGCTTACACCATTCCTACTGCACTCTCTGCTTCCTGCTTGAGATTTGAGATTTGAGCTTTCAGTTGTTCCAGCCATCATGGCTGCCACCTGCTGCTATGACTCTCTGTCATGATACATTCTTACCCTTCTTGACCCATATACGCCCACATAAATTCTTCCTGTGACGAATTGCCTTGGTCAGGGTGTTTTATCATGGCAATAGAAAGGTGGCTAATACAGTCTCTGTCTGTGGCAAAGAGAGCTTTCTTTGATCAGGGGTGAGAGCTGTATCTGTGGATATAAGTATTTAGAATGCAGTAAGGAATTATGCTGGTTTAGTAAAGTGGTGGCAGCAAGCTCTCCCTTAAGACCAATGTCTGGACTAGCGCTGCATATTTGACTAGGTTTCTGGTATCAGGCAAGCTTTCCTTCCTGTTGAATGGGCTGTAAGTCTAATTAGAGAGCTGTTTGTTCTTGCAAGACATACATGCCCCTATTGCAGCCTTAGAGATATCTTGCCATGATAGTCATTGCTGTGGTTCATGGGCACCATATCTGGGTAGGACTAGCAGTTGCTTGCCTCCCTTGAAAGCTTCCATAGTACTTTCTGGTCCTATGAGGGCTAGTCCTCAGGGAGGAAGTTTGCAGTTCGGACCCATCTCATGTTAAGTCCTGTATCTGAAGTGCCTGTTGCGTTCAGCAATAAGGACTTGCCTCCCTCCTCCGGAAGGCAACTTAGGGCAACAGCAATGACCTATATTGTTTCGAAGTCTCTGGGACTGTCCTGATGATCAATTTGAAAGAGGTGTTCTTGTGCCTGGGAATGGGTCTTTTGTTAGGTAGTCTATGACTTTTGGGGGAAGGGTTTTCAGTCCAAGTGGCACAAGTTAAGACACACACACACACACACACACACACACACACACACACCCCACACACATACACACATATATTCCCAAATACCATATATGTTATATAATCTATAGAATATATATTATACATATTTCCCAAACATCTTTAGTATTTTTCCCTCCTTCCTCCCTCTTCTTCTGTACTGACCTCCTATCACATCCCAAGTTATAAACCTTCTCCCCAGTTTTTCAGTGTCTACCTTTTATATCACATGTATCCTACTATCAACCTCTATAGTACCCCTATGGTCCATTATTCTTTATAGAAAACTTCCATTAGTGCTTTATATAAAGATTCAAGCCCTCCTCTTCCTGCTTTGAGGCACACAAACATGATGTCTTTTCATTTTTATCATGTTTTGCTCTCATAGAATGGGCATTGTGTCTGAAAGCAATAGACCATGGTGGCGTATGAAGGACACAGAAGGAAAAACATACCCTATGGGCATACAAAGGATAGAATGAGAAAGTGCATTAAAATATTATTGAAAGTCCAGAGGAGCACAGTGAAATCCATCAGCTCAGCAGCCCCAGATTATTTCCCTGCACGACACCAAAAATGAACAAGACACTACCCAATTAGCTGTGTGGATTTTTTTTTTCCACATGACTTTTAGTTAGAATGTGAACATCTGGAGTTTGAAATCAATTGTCCAGAACTAGCTGCTCTGCTAATTAATATTCTGCCAAATGGCTCTCCACCAAGGTGTCCCTTTCTGCGTCTCTGTTCTGTGAAGGCGCAGGTGCTTTCCCGGCAGTGTTGTTCATTTTAAGGGGGTACTCCTTAGCGGTTGTTGGGAGTAAGGATGAGGAGGAGGATGCTAAAGGGCCCGAGTGCGCCTTTCCGACTGAGACTGTGAGCGCTCGGTGGGAGGAAGTGCTGGAAAACATCTCAGGAGCAGGAGAAATGCTACGGAACAGACATGGTGTCTCCCTACAGCTGCCATGTGGGGCTTTCTGTTCTCGCTGGCATACCAGAGGGTGAGTTCTGATTTCAGGACTTTGTGTTTCCATCTTGACTAAACAAACAGAGCCTCCGAAGGGAGACTCCTCCACAGTTGTAGGTTATCTCTGGCCTGCCATAATTTCTTCTCTTAGGAAACTGACACAAACGTGTGGGCGATGTCACTATCAACAAGAATCTGCTCATGGGATCCTGGATCTGACTCACTTTATTTTGATCTCGATTTGGAAATGTCTGTTTTACACTCCAGTTTCAAAGACCAAGTCCCAGAGACGCGTGTAGACATAAACAACCCCAAGAAACCCTCTACATTAGTCACCGACTCAGTGATTCACTTTGTAGATCCACACTGGCCAATGTGGCAGCAACTTGAAATGTGCTTGGTGTGAATTCAGAAGCTCTGTATGGGAAAAGTGTACATTGGATTTCAAAACAGTGTCAAAAATCACAAAATCCCTCCATAATTTTGTTACGCTAATCACATGGCAATGCCTTTTTCCAAGAGGGACATGAAAGTAGAAGGGGAAGGAGCCAGGGAGAATGGACTCACTGCGGGGGAGGGGGAAAAGAAGGGTATGGGTGGGTATGATCCATGTGGACATGTAAAAATTATCAGCAATAAAAAATTAATAAAACTCCTTGAGTATATTGAATTGATATTATATTGCAATTATTCACTTGACTCCCTTCTCCCCCTTTCACTCTCTCTCCCTCCCTTCGTTCTCTCTTTTATTTTCTCTTTGAGACACAGTCTCTCTTTGTAATCCAGGCTGCTCCAGATTCTCTGCATAGTCAAGGATGATCCTGAACCTCAGATCGTCTTGACTTTATTTCTGAATTATAGGCTTGTTCCCCGGTGCCCAGTTTTCTGCAGCGTTGGAGTTTGGATCCGGAGCTTCAGGCAAGTTAGGCAAACAGCCTACCAGCTGAGTTTCATCCTCAGACCCCCTTATTGTGGCTAGTAGAAGGTTTAAAATAACAGGCGTGACTTGCGCTTAATGGCACACTGTGTTTTTATTGGAGTTTATTGATGCAGTCTCAAACCCCAGTTCACTGTCATGGCATAGCTACTATTACTCATCGTTCTGATGTCATGCTCCGGAGAAGACTGTGAGCATATACTGCAATACTCACAGCAGCTCTGCCATCGAGAGATTATTACCTTCATTATCCAGATGAATGCTGTGACAAGAGAGGAAACATGACTTGTGGTATTCATTCATGGTCAGCCAGCAGCAGTGACCGAGCACCAACTGCGTGTTCTACGTTGTTCTCGGCCTGGTGGGGCCTTAAATTTGGAGACATACTTTTGAATGGCTTATTCGAAGCACAGCCAATCCAGGCCCCACTCAGGCTAAATCACGTCTTCCTTGATACATTTTCCTCTCGTTGAAATCTCTCAATGTCAGGAAAGTGGGATTTTCAGTCACTTTCCCCATTCCAGCTCCTCTTTTAAATAGGAACTGGTTATAAGGACAAGGCAATCAGATGAAATTAGAGTCTGGGTCTGGGTTGATTTATTGGCACTCTCATCCTATGCAAAGCTCTTTGTTCTAGCACAGTTGATACTCCGAGTGGCCTATGAGTGTAACAAGCACAAGCGTCCCAGGCTTGATATTTATATATGATAGCACCAGGCTAATTCAGGAAGAGTCAAGTCATGATAAACTATGCAGTCTTGAGATGGGAGGTTGTGTCTGAATAGTGCTCACCACTATCTGCTGCCATCATGCAAGAAGCAAGCCCGAGAGCTGGGTGTGAGCAGGCAAGCAGTGGTTAGAGGATTAAGCTATGACTGATAGACATGGGCTTTACAGTCAGTGGATCAGTAATACATGGAGGCCTTGGAGTACACAGGGAAGTAATATTTGAAACCCAAAGAGAGGCTTATATGTAGCTATAAAGAGATACATGTTCAGCCACTCAAAATGCTAAGAGGTAGTGTCATAGTTCAAATGCAACATTTTCCTCACAGGGTCTTAGGTTTGAACACTTGCTCTCCAGACGGTGACGCTGTTTTGGGAGGTGTGGAACCCTGGTGACTGTGGTCAAGCTATTGGAAATGGGACACTGGGGGTAGATTTTGAAGGTGATGTCCAGTCGTGGATCTGGGTCATGCAATCAGTTTCCTGATCTTACAAGATGTGAATGAATCTCACTCTACATTTCTGCCACATGGATCTGCCAATCTATCCATGCCTTTCCTGACATGATGGACTGAACCCTCTGAAAGGGTGAGCCAAAATGAACCTCTCCATCCTTCAGTTGTTTCTGTCCAGTGTATTGTCAGAATAACAAAAAGGAGACTAATAAATATTAGTGCATACAGTGTGTATATGTGTGTTTGTGTGTGTGTGAGACAAAAATGTGTGTACATTGGGAGGTATCAGTGCCCATGCATATATGTGTGGAAATCAGAGGTTGATGTCAGAAATCTTCTTCTGTTATTCTTCACGTTATTTATTTATCTTTTTTTTTTTTCCTTTTTTGAGACAGGGTCTTTCACTGAACCGGGAACTTGCTGCTTCTGCTAGACTAGCTGGCCACTGAGGCCCTGGGACCTGACTGTTTCTGCCTCTCAAACTCTGGAGACACAGATGAAATCTGCCAGGCCTGGATTTTACATGTGCTGCAGGTATTAATTCAGGTCATCCTATGTGTGGAGCACTACTTTATCGACTTAGCCATTGCCCGGACCCCAGCATTATCAGCAGATAGTATATTGTATATCCCTGGCTTACTGAATGAGCTAGCTCACAGCACAACTCTCGGGAGTGTCAGTTGCTCAATTCAAGCTCACTGGGCACAGTTGAGCATCCTGAAGGATTACCCTACAGGATGCCACTAAACCAGGATTAGAGAACAAGTGAAATTCAACATAAGGGTTTTATAAAGAGGGGTCTTTAAATGACACTGAGGGACACATACTTATTATAACATCATGAGATGATGATCCCATCCTCTACGATCTGGATCAAGTCAGGGGTTTTAGATGTGCTTAGGATGATGGGGTACACTACAAGTCTCCTTATGAGAGGGAGTTCCTACTATAAATCAACCCACCGGTTGTATGAAACAGTCCTAGAAATGAGAGCTGAGTGTGCTAAGAGCTTATTCTCATCTTGGTTTACTTCTGACTCTCCCAGTAAAGAAGATACTGGGGTCACTGAGGTAGCCATGTCTTTTCTGATCCCGTGAACACCAAGTTGGAATCATCTTTTGTCTTGTGCCAAAACCTGGCACTCCTGTGCCTTAGATTCCAGGTATTCAACTATTTATTTTTCTCTGGAACCACAGCCATGATGCCTGGGTGTAGTCATTTGAACGAGATGGCTCCCATATTCTTGGGCATTTAAGTACTTAGTCCCCAGTTGATGACACAGTTTGTGGAGGCTTAGGAGTTATGTCCTTTCTGGGGGAAGTAAACCAGTGGGGTTGGATTTTCGGGTTTCAAAAGTCACATGCCATTCCCAGTTTACTCTCATGGACAAGTGAAAGCTATATTTATCAGTCATTCCCATTCCACAAACACATACCCAAGTTTCACCATCTGTCTAGGGAGCTTATATTTGTCTATTCTTTAATGAATCAATAATCTTGATTTGCTTTTGTATAACTGAAATGGCCATCTGGCTTCAACTGCTTCTAGTTGGAGCTTTCTGATTGGCACTTTTATCTTGCTAGATGGGAGACCTGCCTTGTTCTGACTCATTCTGTCCTCTCTATTTTTTCGGGGGGTCTTTTTAAAGCCATGGACCATGCAGATGGGAGCCACTGAAAGACACATTTCGTAGGTGTCTTGCTGCAAGCTCACTATGGTTCTTTTGATTCTTGTGTTGTCTGTGTTGTTTCTCAAACAGATATTTGAGGTCCTTAGTGTAAGAAGTGGCTCACAACCAATTAGCTCTGTTAGTTTCCATGTTGGTTATTTTGAGTTTCAACTTTACTTATGTGCTGAATTACACATTCTCATAGGAGCTTTCAAGACCTTTATCAAGACTAACATTTGCAGAAAGACTGCCACAATTGCAGTGACCTCGTTTACAGTTGGTTTATGAGCACATCAAAGACAATGAGTAATTATCAGGGCAAAGGAAGAAAGAACAGAAGTAGATTAAAGCATGAAGGATGTTTCTTCTCCAAGTGATGTCACTGCCCTGTGCATTAGCAATGGGTTTGCGGTAGTTTTCAAAGAAAAGAAAACAAATAATGGAAAAAATTAAATCATCACAGAGTCCACAATAGTATCAGCATGCTAAAGTCAAAATAATTTATTCACCAGACATCAGTATCACATTTGTACTATAAGCTGAAATTTAGTTTTAGCAAAATAATCTTATTTATCACATTAAATTAATGCTGTTATTTTAAATATTACTGGCTTTGTTTGTATTTTATTTGTGACCTTGTTTTGATTGCTATCATTGTGTAAGGGTTCAAAGCATAAGGAATATATTCTTTGTTTATGTCTTGCCTTATTTTAGAGTGTCAGGGGTAAAGGAGAAAAACATAAACACCCACTGATTGTTCCTATCAAATGTCTCCAGATTCCATCCCATCCAAACATTCTCTTTGTTTGTGTCTCTATTCCTGAAAATCAATTATCTTGAATCAGTAGTCTCCTGCATCTAGACCATTAAGTGGGCACTACAAATTTCGTATAGGAATTGTCTTTTTTAGGCACAGAGTTTATGGACTATTTTTATTATTATGGATTATGGGAAATTCTTGAAGCATTTCCCTGCAGGAAGGCTTATGAGTTGGTCAAGATCGCTAACACCAGTTTATCATGGCGCTGGAGCTCTTCCCCTTCAATGAAGTACTGTAACAAAGCTCAGAATTGGCATCAAAGATGTAGTAGCATCTTACTGGTGGTGAAACCTGAGCCTGGACAAACAGCTGCATGTCTATCTACGTATTTTTGGACTGCCACAAATCGCACTACCGCCCATGGCCATGTTGTAGGGAAACAGTCAGAACAGTGAATGAGACACAATTCTAGACACTCTGTTCTCAAGGCCTAAAGAAATGACTGCTCCTGGTATCAGTCATGGGAACATTGATGATTCCGCTTGGCACGTCATGTCAACTTCCGGCTGTGCGGACAAGTAGTTCATATACAGGTGTAAAGAAGACTGAGTCAGCCTTCTGGATAGGACACTTTGGATGCCAGGTGTCTTCTGGTAGAAGGAAGAATGGAAGGTGGGAAGGACAGTAGCTAGCTATGTCAGACCAGTGCCCAGAAGACTGCCCCTCCTCTTCCCAATGTTTTTCCCCTCCAACTCCAATAGCTTTTAAGACTTACTTAAAGATCCCACTGTGCCCGAGTGATCTGAGCTTGACCCAGTCCATTCTTTCAGAAATCTTGATTACCAGAAAGATGTCTTGGACATTCGTTCAGTTACCTGTTGAGGCCCTGGCATCCCTACTCTGGAGGGGGTGTGTGTGCTTGCACGATCTCTCCTTGTCCCCATGTGCTAGATATCGGTAGCAACTCCCAGTTATGATGAATCAAAATGACTCCAGACATAGCCACTTATCACCTGGGGATATCAAAAAACATTCTTGAAATGGGGGTTACCTTCCTGAAGGAACAAAAATGTTTCATATGTTTGGTCCTTTCCAGTAGCTCCATGCTTTAAATAGCTATGTTTAAGCTAAGACCATTTCAATTTCCTAAGTAGTTTAATATTAAAACTCAGTATTAATGTTGCCTCATCTAGGACATCTACAGTTGGCCAACTTCTAAATCAGACCTTTAAAGTATCAGGGATGGACTCTAGGAAAATACAGGTTTATTGGATACCAATTAAATATATTCCGCACATCATCTCTATTTATTACAACTCTCCTATAATACAGACATTAATAATCACATTCTGCAGATGAAAACATTGAGGCTCAAAGAAATTGCAAAGCAAGACTAACTAAAATCTTAGCAGGAACGGATTGTTTTAAAGTTATAGCCATCTCATTTCTGTGAGTGTTCCCTAATGCCTGTGATGAAATTCCTCAGTGGGCAGGGCTGGGGCAGCAGGAGGCAGTGGTCCTGTCACCACGGAAGCTGCACAAACTGTGCCACACACAGACAGCATTTCAACAGGCTGTCATCCAAGTGCCCAGGGGGTCTGTACCACTGCTCCCTGGCAAGTGCATGGGGGCCCTGGGCTACTGTTCCATGGCTGACCTTGCAATGCTTTTTGAATTCCCGTGAAATCTGAGAACCTCTTTGAAGCTCTCTGGATATTGGCCAGACTTCCTTCCTCTTGTCTTTTTTGAGTTGTGACTGTGATAAAATCCCTCTCCTTCAGGGAGCAAAGTGGCCAGATGCCGAGGTCGAGATTCTAGAACACTATGAGATGGCGTGCCCTCAAGACCCCGTTTTGTCATTTTCCTTTCACTGGCGGGTCTGTCTTTTCCAAGTCTTTGCCATCCATGTGTCTTTGGAGGTCACGTCAGTAATGTAATCTTAGACATTTACCCGGGAAGCTCCCAGCGAAAGTCTCACTGGCCTATTTTTAAAGTCCCAAAAGGTACGCATTTGGAAAAGAAAGGTAATTTTCTGCAGTTAATTGTTCTATTTATGTCTCATTTCCCTGTCTACTTTAGACTGAATTATCTTTACCCAAAATAATGATATGACACCTAGAAATGGCCATGAGACACTGGCAAGTGATTTCAGCCATGAGTCTTTTACCATTTCAGTAGCTTTTACCACACCTATTCTCTGTTCTCTGCCTATCCCCACTTCAAGTGCCATACCTCTGGCAAGACTCCATGGTGTTTCTCTTTTTAAAAATTAACTTGTAACTGAGGTCTCTGTAAATGGTTCAGTATCTTGGGTCATTTCCTTAACACCCCCGAGCTGTGATCAGGATCTCCTGTTTTGTATGCGGCCACACCCAGGTTTTCGCAATAGCAATTAGGATAAAAATTTCATTGCTTTTCTTAATTGCTCTGATTTCTTTCCTTTATGTCCCCTTGTTGAAGACAGGTTTAGGAATTGAGCTCACTCTCTCAATGACTGTTGACCTTCTTGCTGTGAGCTTTCCTTCCTTGTTACCTGAGCTAAGGTCTCATGAAGAACTAATTCACATTTTTTTTTCTTTCAAAGGTAGAGAAAGCTTGATTCTGACCTTTAGACATTATATCTTTTATTTTCTCTTCGCTTTTTTTTCTGAGATAAGGTCTTATGTTCTTGTCTCAGCTTCCTGAGTGTTGGGATTATAGACTTAAACCACAATATGCAGTTGGGCTTTTAGTTTTTCTAGGTGGTTTAACTAAGTAAGTCATCCTAAAAACACAGCACTTTGGGGGCTGAGGTAGGTGATCACTATGAGTTCAAAGCCAGCATAGGTTAACATAGGAAGAACTTACCTCATGGAAAAAAAAGACCCTTTAGTGACTTAGTGCTAGATTGGCAGATCAGCAACTCTATGGACTCCTGTTCAAAGAAGCTTACCCTTGCAGTAGGTGGCAATTAGATTCACACGTGTTCAACAGGCCAAAGTAAGGGGGCTGTAGAATGGTTATTCTTAAATGGGACACACATATCATGCCCTACTCTGAAAGACTCAGAGACTTCACAGGAGAGGGTCAGGAAGATTGTAAGAGCTCAAAGTGGTGGATTTCTACAGGAAAACCGTTTTATGGGCATAACAGGGAAGTTATAATACGGACTCACAGAAATTGTATAGACCTGAGCAAACTCAACCCAAAGTCCCAGCTTGGAGGTGGGCATGAAACTCTCCCACTAGCTGAGGATCTATTGGCATATGATGGCTTCTGAGAGTTGGAGCCTCAGTTTCCTTTAATGCTCTTGCACCTGGTAGGTTGACCACACTTCAGGGCAGGCTCCACTCCTGTTGGTGTGGACAACATAAATTGGACTCAATGAGTTTAAAAAAGGAAGTGAAAAACTCAATGTTAGGTGGATAGGGAAAGAGTAGAGAAGATAAAAATGGGAGGAACAGAAGGAGCAGATCCATATGACAACATGTGGGAAATTCTCACAGAATTGATAAAGTACTCTAATTTTTAGATTTTAGTTTTTGAGAATGTCATACATGAGTATGTATTTACATCATTTCTAAGCATCTCTTGCATACTCTCAAATTCGTGACCTCTTCTTTTTAAGTGATGTGTGTGTGTGTGTGTGTGTGTGTGTGTGTGAATACAGGCTTTGAGCCCATTTTATCTTGCATATTTGTGTATTGTTTAATGTTGATCACTTGAGACTGGATAATATGTTACAGAGATTATCCCTGGAGAAGACCAATTCTTGCTCTCTTGGCAGCTATTAATTATCCGTCCCTCTACATGGACGGAGAAGGCGCTGTGTAAGACCTATCCGCACTGTGTTCTTGTTGTGCAGGTCTTATAAAAGTGATCAACATTTTTGAGTTTTAATGGGTACAGCTTTCTTGTGAATATGAATTGTTTCTTACTGAGAAGACCTTAAATCCGGTAAAAAAACAACAGCTGTTGGTTACCCCTCAAGATATGAGAGCCACGATTGTACCCTTGGAAATATCTTGCCATACTCGTCATTGTTGCAGGTTATAGGATTTACAGCTGGGTAGACCTATCGATTGCTCTTATTCTTTGGAAATGTCCATAGCATTTTCAGATCCTACAAGAGTCAGTTCTTAGAATAGAGGCGTTCACGGAAGTTTCAGCTCAGTTTCTTTAAGACCTATGTCAGCAGTGTGGTTTCTTCAGCTATAAGGTCTCACCTTCAAATTCTGGGAGGCAACTAAGGACAAAAACAATAACCTATCTTACTTTGGGAGTATCTTAAACTTCCCTGACCAGTGACTCGGAGGGAGGGTTACCATTGCTGGGCACTGAGGCTTTTGTTAGGTAATCTATGACTCTTGGGGAAACACTATCACTCAAACTGGTATAACTGCGTTCCAACTATACACACATACCACAGACACACACACACATACACACACATACCACAGATACACACACACACACACACACACACACACACACACACACACACACACACACACCAGGGTGAGGGGAGAAGAAGATAAAGAAGAGTGTCAAAATATAACAAACCAACTTTTTATCCTCCCTTCCCCTCAGGTGTCTCTGTCTAGGCTCTTGAAGCGTCTTCCCCGAAATGGCTGTGCCATTAATTTAATCAGACAGCACTGGTCAAGGAGTGTCAATGTCCAAAACTAGAGTTATCAACACTATACGTTAGGCTTTAGCTTCCCAAATAACCTTGTTTTGATTTCTATATGCTTAGTGTTTTCATTTTCGTGACTTAAAAAAATCTACTGAAAGTTTGTTTCCCAGCAACTCTGTCAGAGATATGTCCTTCCCAGACTTGAGGGAACTTTGACGTCTAGAGATTCTAAAAACATCTTCATTGACTCTTCATAGACAAGTATCGTGTAACATATGAAAACAAGGTGTTCGGGTGCTAAACCAAGCATCTCTGAAATCACTTGTTTTCAATTCGAAGTATGTGCTTATTAGAAGGCTCTCTCTTCTCCCCCACCGTGTGCGTGTGCGTCTGAGCACGGGTTGTGTTTGGCAAGTCAGACTGATACTACCTGTTGCTCACATCTGTATGAGCTCATCAATCTAACCAATCCCACGCTCAAGTTCCAAACATCTGCAGGCTTGTGATTTGTGAGCAGAACTCCAGATCCCCACACTGCTTCCCTTCCTTCTGGTTCTCATCCCTGAGCTTGGCAGTGATGCAGGCACAGCCTTGTCGATTCCTCTTGTAAACTGAGCCTCGTGGTGCAGACCTGTTTATGAGGAAAGCACTAGAAATCGGATCATGGGTTTTGGTGGAAAGTTGTTGGGTGGACTCCAGACTGTATCATAAAACAAATCCCTGTTTCCAAGGTGGGGCAGTAGAGTTGTTGAAGGATCTGTGTCACATGGATCCATGTAAGCACCACAAAAATAAAACAGCTTTAACTTCTGGGAAAGTCAGGGTTCCAAGTTCGAGAATGAGTTGTTGAGGAGGAGGGGATGCTTTGGTGATGTACTGAAAAAAGTCCAATTCTTTCCCCAGCTGTGACCATTTATTTACTCCTGGGGTAAATTTATTTACCTAACGCTGTACTTTGAGCTGAGGAATTGGAGATCCAGGTTTTCCATATTAGCAGTTGTTGGTGAAGACCCTGAAGCTCATTTCCCTAATCAGCATTCCTACTTTCTCTTTCCCCGACTGAATCCTTGCCTGGGACACTTGTCTTTCATGGGCTTTTAAATCCCATCCGATCTCCTTGGATGCTGATATCTGGTAGTCTTCAGTTTCCAAGCCACCATCATTCCCCAAGGACCACTTGGCCAGTTCTTTGACCCATCATCTATCTGTCATCCTTTGCCAGTGACCATTTCTGCTTAGTTTGTTAAATCTTAAAGATGATGCTCTTCAAACAACCAGATGGGCACCTGAAATGCTCAGGGTCCCTAACATTTACCTGGTGTTTCATACTAGACTCTCTCATAAGGAAGAGGCCTGCATGATTTTAACACAGAAATGCAAAACCTTAAGTAGCTTCCATTGTTATCATCTGGAGCTGATTTTACCCCACAGGACATATTTGCTGATACTTTGATTTCATAACCCGCGAAAAAGCATGCTACTGGCTTCTCATGAATTAAGACCAGGGTCTCCATTTCCAATAATGAAATCCTATAAAGAGCTAGATAGACCCAATAACAAAGAATCTTTCTTCTGGCCCAAGAACTCATGTGTGTGTGTGTGTGTGTGTGTGTGTGTGTGTGTGTGTGTGTATGTGTGTGTAGTTTGTGTGTGTGTATATCAGTGTGTGTAGTTTGTGTGTGTATGCCAGTGTGTGTATGTTGTATGTGTGAGTGTGTATGTTGTGTGTGTGTTGTGTGTGTATGGTGTGTGTATGTTGTGTGAGTGTGTGTATGCCGTTTGTGTGTTTCACTGTGTGTCAGTGTGTGTATATGGCAGTGTGTGTATGTTGTGTATGTGAGTGTATGTATGTTGTGTGTGTGTGTGTGTGTGTGTGATTTGTCACTGTCAACTGACTTGATTCTTTCCATTTTGCTGAGTCAGGGTAAATGCCCAGGACTTTATCAGCTATCGCAGGCGAAATGCCAAGTAGAATTTTTCTGTTGCAGAAAGATGTCCTGACCATGGCATTTCCCTGGATTACATGTGTTAATGGCATGGGCATTTTGTGGAAAGTTATGTGTACTAAGAATAAGAATAGACTCCCAGAATACTAAAATAAATCAAGATTCTGCTGTCAGAGAGACAAGATTCTAGTGTAATACGACATGGCTGAGTGGACGAGAGACGGGAAGAGCATTACTGTTCAGCACCGGGGCCTTGGGAGTCCTCTCCAGAAGGCCGACTTGGAGCAGAGGTTTTAGAGGGTGTTTATGTAGGAGTGATGCCTTTCAACTGGAGCAGTCATGGGAAAGTATGGACCAAGGCCGTGTCTTTGTTAGGTTCTCTGGGAAATCAGAGCCAACTGGATATATAAGGGCAAGTTATTAGAGAGATTGCTTACCCAACTGTGGGAATCAAGAAGCCCTGCCACCGATCATCTATCTGAAAGCCAGAGAACCAGGAGAGCCAGTATAGCTCAGTGCAGGTACAAGACTGGAGAAAAAGCTAGGTGCGGGCAGCGTTGCCAGCATAGGTCTCAGGTCCCAGTTCCTTGGGAGAATGCAAGTGTGTGATTCTTTGGCATTTTTCCTGTACATGGGCTGCCAAGGGATCACATGATGTCCGCTCACATCGGTGAGAATGGCTCTTTTCTACTCTGCTTCCTCACGCAGACGGCACACTCGGGAAGGATCTTCTGCCGTCCAGCCTCAGTTAAATGATCATCTCAAGCAGTCACTTAACTAGGTTGGCTTCCCCCCACAGCCCTTGACATCTAGCAGTGGGCTTTCGGGTTGGCATGGTGAGAATTACTACAGATGCAAACACAAGGCAGAGCTTAAAACAACAGCACACATCGGTGCCGTAGCTGCAACATATTCTGGTCGTCAGTTACAGCTAATTTATTCATGAGCACAGCCATACCTTCATCCCTGCATTCACATATTCAGACTGTATTATTTTTATGGAGCTAGGCACTATGTAAATCCAAGTTTCAGTGCAAAGTTTAGATGAACCACGCCAGCTCCGTGCATTTTAGTTAGCTCGTGAAATAGAAATAAGCATAGTAGCTTCCTTTCTTGGAACCTCTTGTAAAAATTAAATGAGCTAATGTTTATGGTGGAGTTCAGGCAGGCACATAGTATTGGATTTATTGCAGACACAATCCCCATCAGCATCATCATGACGGCCATCACCAACAGCATCATTTTTATTGACTTGTTCTCATCTTTCCAGGATATGTTTTCTGCCCTGGGCTTCTGCAGCACCACCCATGCAGTGAGGAGACGCCCATATATACAGGCAGAGAAGAGTCTGTGTTTGATTTGCCTGGTCTTAGCAAGCAGGACCAGAACAGAACAGATTGCTTGCTCAGCTTGTGGTTGCCATGATCTCTCTTCCCTTCCCTGTGAACTGCTAAAAGGTAGGGTGGAATCTGTTTCACTACAGGCTCATTTGCACCTCTTCAGTCCCTGCTCCCTTTAAGAAGCATCAGCCCGGCATGCAGGCTATAGGAGCAGAGAAACCTTACCGAATGTTCTCCTCGCTGTGTGGGAAGTGACCGGCTCTGACATAAATTCTCTTTAGCCAGGATCTGTGGCAGGTTAGGCTGAGGCTAATGCTAGGAGACTGCAGGGATCACTGCTCGAACTCACTCCTGTTTGGCTCTAAATGGATTCCAGATTTCTTCTCAGAGCTGGCTAATCCGATCCCTTCCTGTTCACAGGGGGAAAATGAGGGCTCCAGACACATTATCATGCTCACAGATGGTGGGATGTCACATGCTTGGCAATTCTTACTTAAGAAGGGCTCAGTGGTGGTGTCCTCCTGTGTTTAAGCGTGAGAATTTGCTGGAATGTTCCTTGTGAATAAAAGGAAACCACTTTTGTAGCACCTTGAGGAATGTACACACTTGGGATTTGCACACTCGGAATGTGTACACCCTTCCTGAATGCATGCGGGTATGCTCTCTCCCTCTCTCTCTCTCTGTCTCTCTCTCACTCTCTCAAACACACACTGTCAACCAAACATATTTGAAAAAAAACTTATAAATATTGTACCAGATCACAGATCATAGCTTAGTCTCCTGATGAGGAAATGGTGGGGTGATGCCTATGACCAGAAATGTCAGGGTCTCTGTGAGTCACTAGAGAGAGAACTTAGGAAAATAAAAGGTAGCTTATATCTTGGAACAGTCATGGTGTTCTGAGTTGGTCATCCATCTCGAGCTGTCTTCTCGGGCTCCAGATTCCATTGCCATCATCTCAAGGGCTTTCTGAAATCAATATTGCTGGGGGCAATACTGCAGGGGGCCTGGAATGTCTGAGTAAGTAGGTCTGGAATCGACCCTAGTGTTTACATTTTTAACAAGTTCCCAGGTGATTCTGATACTGCTAGTGCATGCTCCACTGGTCTAGAGAATATATGCAGCCCTGGAATAGATCAGTAAAGGAAGATATGGATGTTGATAACCTGTTTAGTCGGAAAAAAATCACTAAGGTATGAGGACCAGGGAAATCTCAGCTGCCAGACAGCAGCAAAAGAGGCTCCAATGCTTCACCCCCCCATTTTAATCAGGCCAGCCTTTGTGGTGGTCTCTCTGGATATAGGGACAGACTCTAAGAAGAGGCCTGAAGTTCTAGATAGTCATTCATTCTGTCTAGGACGTCTCAGTGTGAATATGGCAGATGGTTCATAATAGGTTGTGACCTGTCTGCTGAATACAAGAACGATCATGTCCTCTCAGGCAATGTGGATGTGTTTTGTTAGTCTACAGGACATTTGTGCTTGACAAGAAAAATTAAGATGCCAGAAAGCAAATACTCAGCACCCACATCTTTGCTCATGTCTTTATGTCTTATTGTTCTTAGGCTATTGAAAGGCCAGAAGCTTTGAACCGGCAGAACACATACAGCTGAAACTGTAAGACTATTTTGGCTCAAGTACATGGGACTGACAGTAGAGTTTCTGGTGGAAAGGTTTATGAGGAGAAGGTTTATGAGGAGAACCATGCTTGTCAGATTCAAGAGTTTGCATGTAGTTCCATGGAGGGAAACATGGAAGGACTAAGTTGAGCAAGAAAGCAAACTCTGAAGTCTCATCCTCAATAACGCTCATTTGTGTATATGGTCATCTATCTGCATGTACACCTGCAGGCCAGAAGAGGGCATCGGATCGCATTAAAGATGGCTGTGAGCCACCATGAGGCTGTGGGGAATTGAACTCAGGACCACTGAAAGAACAGCCAGTGATCTTAACTGCTCAGCCATCTCTGCAGTCATTCATTAATATTTTTACTCAAACCTAAAACTATTATCTTGGGTCTGGAGAACAAGTTTTAAGATGAGTATTTCCTGCCAATGGATACTTTTCCTGTCTTACAAACACATAATTTGCCAGCTCTGTGAAAAGCCCCAAGTTAGAGAGAGCCAAGGTCTTCCACAGGGGGACTGGAAGTCTTCAGAATAGAGGATGTTATCTTTAATGTTCAGGGAATCTCAATACCTGGATAAAAAGTAGACAATTCCATTAGAACAGAAAAGTAAACTAGTAGTCATAAACTAAGGGGAGGCATCTTAGTCAGGAAGCAATGGGAAATGACAGCTATAAAATATGTTTTTAACTCCTGGGAGGACTTTTAAGACAGCAACTACTCAACGAATGAGACATTGGCTTCCTCATTTGGTTAGAAAAGAAATAGGTTCTGCTAAGTGTACACTTCAAATTTCCAGAACTGCTAAGCATTGGGAGTCAGCATCAAATGCAGACCTTTTGGATTCCAAAGCTCACGCTCATTGACAGACAGACAGACAGAAAGGGGGGGGGCGTTGTTCTATAGAAAAAGGGAGATAATGTTCATGCTATAATGTTCAAGGAAATGGTATTCTGAGCTTTACTGATGGAAGACTCAAGCAATCAAGGCAAGGTTAGGGAGCTCAGTGCCTCTGTGATCTTCAGAGATCCCGTAGCTTTACACTAATGGGAACTGTGAGTGACCTTGAATGGCTTCTGATCTGAGAATGAGGCCCACTGAGAAGCTGCATAAATAATTTCGGGTTTTAATTCAAATGAGATTCTACTTGAATTCTTGAGTAAGATCATACTTAAAGAAAGAGGAAGTAACACCAGGGCTGCCGAATGTTAGGAAGAAATCCACGAAGGATCAAGTGAAGTGAGGCTCTTAGCAGGCTCACGGTCGACCAGCTACTTCATTTTCAGAGAATTCTCTTCTTCGAAGAGTTCCTTACTGATAGAAAAATTATCACAATCACAACTTGGATTACTCTCAGGAGAGCTTGTTTCTAGGCATACTGCAGACCCTTGCATCCAAAGACAGCGACTCAGCCATAGAAACAGCAAGGCCACAATAGGCTTCCGAAGGCTGACACCAGAGCTCTAGCTAGCTGAGCTGGCCTGGCGGTGGCCTTAATTAACTCACTGCTGCGTTAATCCAGCTTCTGTGATTTCTTACCTTGTGTAATTCACTCTGAGTGCTGATCCAGATGAGAAACGTATCTGCTCCAACATCTTGTTTGACAAAGTCTCATGGAGTGTGTGGCCACAACCTATATCTGTGACACGGTGGATGATGGATGGCAAAAGACTTTATTAATCACATATCCAATAGACACTGAGAGTTGAAACCGAACACTTTTATATACAGATTCACTTTATTCCTAAAAATAACCCCGAAGCTTGGGATTTGTTTTTGGTTGTCCAAACTTCTGTGTGGGAATTTTAAGAGGTTCAATGACTTTTTCAAGGTCACGGGATTGCCAATAAAGTCTCCCATTTTCGAACCCCTGTTGTTTTGCTCTATGGAGCTGTTTCCCAGGCCCCATTCTTTCATGTTGAAGTGCTCCAGAAAATGAGAGGAAAGCAGCAGGCATCCTTATTAACCAGGACCACAGCTCCCACAACACCAGGAGGCCTCCTCCTCACGGAAGAACACTGTGCATCTTGCCAGTCTCTTATAAACTTGTGCCTTGGAACAGATGTCAGCCAAATTTCCCATAAGTGGGTAGGTGGGAAGTACTTGAGACTTCGTGGACCATCTGTCTTTGTGACAGCTGTTTAGCTCTACTACTACAACGACAAAGCAGCCACAGTGGTGTTCTAATAAAACTTTATTTATAAGAACAGACCACAGGCTGCATTTTGTCCACAAACTTGATCTGGTCTGGGGCCATTCTGTTTCTTAGTGCAAGATGGCTTGTAGTTGGCATCTGTCAGGAAAGCATGAAGGAACCTAATTTTCATAAAAGGTGGGTCTTGGAGGATGATCTGACTTTGAGAAATGGGGCACAGAGTACAAACTGATGCTAGAAATCCAAATTGTATTTCCTCAACATGTGCTTGACTTAAACAGTATTCAAGATGCTTCAAATTCGGTGCTTACACTTAATGATTAGGGAAACTCAAAGTTAAAACATTGAAAATACATGGATTTTTGAGAAAGTTTGAAAAACCTTCCAGTTTTTGTGGGTGGGTTTCCCAACATTTTCTTCTGGGAATCACTGGCTGGAGCTAAGAAAAGGCTGCCCTCAGTATGTAGGCTGGGTGAGGGTTACAGTATATCTCAAACCCCATGTGTTTTTCTTTTCCCAGTTAAGTTACCTGCTGTTTGAGTTTAAAATTTATGCTTTAAGGGTGTTTTAATTTCATGTGTGGTATACACATGTGGGTGTGCATGTGAGTGTGCTTGGTTTCGCGTGCACACATGTATACATGGAAGCCAGCTCCTCGGCCACTTCACATTTATTTATTTATTTACTCATTTTGAGTGTGAGTCTCTCACCAAATCTGGAGGTTACACGTCAAGCCAGACTACGTGGCTAAAAAAAAAGTCCAGCCATCTTCCTGTCTCTGGTACCCCAGTGCTGGGTTCAAGATGTACATTACCACGTGAATCCTGGAACCAGGTTCTTATACATCATGACAACTGCTTCACTGACTGAGCCATCTCCATTGTCCTCAGGCTATTTGCTTCTTAAATCCATTTTGTTATGTGTGTTTTAAATAGACAACATGATATGATGAGAGACAGAGATAGGGAAATGGTTACTCTAGAGAACCAAGTAAGCATAGCCACCATGAATATTTTAGAAAGAGCAGTCAAGCCCACAGAGACAGAATCAAGTAGGGCTCCCTTGGGGGACAGTGTTGTCAGAGCAGGAAATGGGGAGATGGCCTATAAAGCAACCCAAGCATCAAGCAAGGATACTTACTATGTACACAAGAACTAAATACCAATTCCAGGCAGGCTCTCAGCCGTCCATATAATTGTCTCTTATTGCTTTGCTGAGGCTATGACCGGCCCCAATATGACAGTATGATGGCGTGGTAGTGATGCTGAAATTTTGTCCTGATAGAAAGGTTTTATTATTATTATTATTATTATTGTTATTATTTTCAGAGTAGTAGGAGGAAGAAAAGTCAGGGTGTGTCTATGTTATACCTGGAGAGACTCAGTGAGAAAAATCTATGGAAACTTTCTTGGAGACTTAGACTGAAAGGCAGCATCTAGCCAAGTCAGTCCAGAGTGGCTCCTGCCTCCTTCATCCTTCAGGCACCTCAAAGGTAAGGAGGCCAGGCTTCCCTGTCAACACTGCTCTCTGGTTCAGTCTGTGCTCCTCAGACCTCTGCCTGCCACAGTCAGAGGCATCCCATAGCTATTCTGCAGGTGGCAAATTGTTGGTTAATATTCTAAAGACATTAAAATAATAATGATTTGAAATTGATGCTTATTATGCTTGCATTATCTCATGCATTCCTCTTGATTTTCTTTTTAGAGTAAATGGTACAGACCTTATTTGTTGACAAGGAAATGGGTGCTGGGGAGGAATAAATGAGCCAGGTTTTGGATAACAATGTAGCTCTCCTTTCCTTTTTTTCAATACTTACCCATCCTGTGTGTTCTTTATGTAAATTACTCTATTGTGGTTTCTTTCCTATTTCCATGATGGTGACTTCTCTGTCTTCTTTTCGTGGATGTAGTCTTCCTTCCTGGACTTTGTCCTTAGATTGTGTTCTTCTAGCTAAGCTTCTTAGGTCTTGCTTCACTCATGTGTGTCTTTGAGCTAGATCTTCTCCTTCCTTGGGTATCAGATTCTTTGTGTGAAATAGAAGAACTTTATGAAGTTGAGGCACGATGTAACCACAGATCCAATCTTAAATGAGATGAAGTAGTTTAGAGTAGGTTTCAAACAAAAATCAATATGAAAATGTGTGGTATAATAAAAATGTTTAGTAAGGCTGCAGTATGGGGATCACTGTAGAAGGGTATAAATACATCTCTATATACTAGCAGTTAATCTCAAAATGGCATTAAGAAAAAAATTTTCATTTTACAACGGTATTATAAAGGGATAAAATACACAGAGATAAATTTAAGAGAATAAAAGAAAAATTTAGGTAATGATTATATAAAACATAACTAAATTAATTAAGGATGTAAACAAATGTAAAGACATCTAATGCTCATGGATAAAATGATTTAATATTGTTAAGTATTCTAGTCTCAACATTTATCTAAACTTTAACATAATACTTACAAAATAACAACCACATATTATTCTTTTAAGAAGTGTATCATAGCATTTCAAAATCCATTTTGAATGGTATGGAACACACAAAAAAAATTCCACAATCTTAAAACGAACAAAAAAAAAAAACACTGGAGACCTTACCTTTCTTGATTTTAGATCATGTGATAATAATACAAATTACATGATACCACAGATTTACTTATAGAAATCAAAGGAATAGAATTACAGCTTAGAAATGTACTCAATAACCTATGGCCATTGCTTTTCTGTTGGTTAAGAGCTGTGACTCAACACCAGGCATCGAGACAACTCAACACCACATGAAATCAATGAATTTATGCTTCAGCTGATACATAAAAATTAACTAGAAGTAGTTAAAATATAACATACAGCTAAAATTGTACTATAGCATATCTTAGAAAATATTAGTGATGGGGTAATTCAGTGGTTTAGATAGAGCAGCAAAAGTAGAGCTAACAAAAGGCAAGACACATGAAGTTGTCAAAAACGGCTTTATTAAAAGTGAAAGGACCGCTCATTATCAGAACAAGATAATGCATTATAAACTACCCTTGTGACAGTGTGGTTTGAATCTGAGCTATCCTTTGTAAGACAACTTGTTAGAGCGCTTGGCTGCCTGCTGGTGATGCTGTTTTGGCTACGGACCTTTTAGGAGATGAAACCTGCAGAGAGGAGGTAGAACACTAGAGATGAGCCTTGAGGTTTTATAGATTTAGATTGGCTCCACTTTCTCTTCATTCTCTGCTCTCTGGTTGCAAATGAAGTGTGTCCAGGAAGCTTCCTGCTTCTGTCTCCAGGTCACCAGCCCTGCCCAGGGTTGACCGTACCTCCTAGGAACTCTAAGCTAAAGAAACACTTTCTTCTTGTTGTTACTTTCTCAGAATATGTTAAAGAAATGGAAAATGAATTAAGACATGATTAGGGACCTACTTCAAATATATGTATTTTTTAAAGTGCATGTTAGTGGAAAATGGGCAGTTGATCTGAATAAACATTCCTCTAAAGAAAACTTACAAATAAGCAGTAAACACATAAAAAAAAACACCACTTAGCATCAGTAGTCTTTAAAAATGCAATTCAAAGGCCACAATAAGAGCCTTGCTCATTGCAAGTGTTGCTGATGCTATAGAGGAATTGCTGGCAAAAATATATGGTGTTTTCCCCTGATATTTCTTCAAAAAGTGAACACTATCAATGCCTATAGTAACGTTATTCACAGCAGACTGAAAGAATAACAACCCAGCTGCCCATTTACTGACAAACAGATAGATTTAATGTTGTATACCCACACAATAGAAAATTATTTGGCAGTAAATTTTAATGAGGCTCTGATACATGCTATAGAGTAGATGATCAGAGGAATCATTAGGATGAGTTAGAGGAAAGATCACATATAGTGGAACGACACTGAAATGAAATAGCAAGGCGAGGTAAATCTCATAGTGCAGGAGAGATGGGTGACTGCCTAGGTGTCAGAGTTTGCGAGAGTAAGGACAGAGGAAATAGGCTCTGTGTTGGTTCTGGCTTATAAAATATGTTATAGGTACATGGTTACATAGCTCCATGGCCTTCTACAAAGTATTGGCCTGCACATTTTAAATGAATGAACTACCATGAGAAGTGTATATCACTTGAACAGTTTAAAGTCGGACACGCCACATTAGTTACACTGGTTGCTGTGCTCAAACACCTGATGAAAAGCAACTTCAGGGAGGAGGGGTTTATTTTGGCTCACAGTTCAAGGGGCTACAGTCCACCACGGTGGGGCAGGTATGGTGGCAGGAAGGTAGGGTAGCTGGTCATATTGTGTGGGCACTGGGCACACAAGCCTTCATGCTATGCCTTTCCTTGCATTCAGCCCATCATCCTGGCTTAGGAAGTTGACCTTCCATTCTCAGTTAAACCTTCTGGAAACACCCTTACAGAAATGTCCAGTGGTGTGTTTCTATGGTGATTCAAAGTCCAGTCAAGTCCACATTTAAGATTAGCTACCTTACACACAAAGGTTGTTATAACGATTATATCAACATAATTAAGAATTTATCCTGGTACTATATGGGATTTGAAATGACAGCTATCTTTTTCTAAGAAGACTAGAGCGCTATTATTAGGAATCATTTTTGCTTCTAGCAGAGAATGCATGTTTATCTTGCTGTTTTAACGTAACGGGGGCACAGTGGAGTTCCCCAGGCTGCTACTATGCTGCTGTGGGATACCGAGCAAATGTTCCGAATCTCTCTAAGTTCCCGGTTGCACAAAAGACAGCAATACTGCGTGACCAGAGCTAAGCAGCAGATAGATGGAGAAGGCTTTGGTATGAAGGCTGCAAATTTCAGCTATCCAGTACATGCTACTCTCATCACTTGGTTTGAAACACATCTCCAGCTCCTCCCATGTGGAGAGGGCAGACAGGATCTCTTGTGGACTGTGTGGATAGTTATGAGTACAGAAGGGGTTGGCATGGCTTGGCCCTTCTCCCCAGGGGCTGTGTTTGATGCTGGACGCTCTCAGGACTGATGAAAGGGATCACACAAGTAAACTTAGAGTTTTCTCAGTGTATTGCTTCTCCCCCGAAAGAGTAATTGAGTGGACACTGTGGAGTGGGTTTCAAAGCCGAGAACCTAATCTCCCAGAAGCCACTGAGGGTAAAGACAACCAGTTTTCCCTGGGAGGAGTGCTGATGTGGGGAGAGTAATTGATTCCAGTTTTAGTCCTGTCTTTGTTCAGTCAATGGAAAATGTGATCTGAAAGAGACTGTCTTTCAGCTTCGCCGTCTTCTAAGTGGGACTCAAACTCTTCCATGCACTCCTGCACACCCCCTACAAGCCTCTGTTCTTTCTGGGAGAGCAGCTATTACGAAACACTCTCAAACTGTTTGACCCATGTGGAAAGAAGACCACAAATTGAAAACAAGTTTTCATTATCGTCTTTATTGTGTTGTACCCTTAATTTTTATAATTTGGTGGTCTGTATAATTATAGCATAAAGACATAATTATTTAGGTCTTGACTGACAAGTCACATGGCTATGGCACTTGGATTTATGTACAGTGCTATTGCATTATCGGATGGAAAATTCTTCATTTAATTGTGGTGTTTGACTTGTCTCCTCACTTCCCTGAATCCAGCCCGTCCTGCACAACAAGGAGCACTTCTAGGTTTTGTAGATTGTTGCTAGGATATCAGGTCTTGGGACTTGCAGTGGAACCCATGGCAGCTAGACCAACATGGTAAACAATCCAATTATAAGTTTCTTACATAGATCTTGGGGTCAGAAAATATCTGTGCCATCATGTACTCAATAAATCTAATAAATAAACTATACATGTGCTGAATGCTGTTGCCTATGCTAGAGCTCCATTATTAGAAAATACATATAATTCCTCTACACGGGCACATGTGTATGTATTAGTATGTGTGTGCTGGGAATAGACAAGCTACAGGATAGCAAAACACATACTATATTATATCATAGTAAATGCTACACAGAAAAATAAAACTGCAAAAGGAAATGGGGATGCATCATTGTAAATGTCACCTTAGGTTGTAGAGATAAAGTTATGAGGGTTACACCAAGAAGAGAACCTAATGAAATTGCAACCAGGCAGGAAACTGAAAAGGACCAACTGCCTGGGTTTGGGTTGTTCTAGAAGCCAGTGTGACTCTAACCAAGTGAGCCAAGATGCATTACTGAGAAAGTAGAGCAGAGAAGGATGAGGGCAGACTGAAGATTACAGGGGTTGGTCAGCCATAGACTCTGGGCCAAGTATGAGTTGCTGTGCAGTTTTGTAAATAAAGTGTTATTGACATATGGTAATGCTCCTTTGGTTTTGTATTCTTTATGGTAGTTATGAAGCTACAACATTAAGTTCAGTGATTACGACAGAGACTGAGGAACAAAATCCTGCAAGCTTAAAATATTTACTAGCTGCCTTTTATTTATTTATTATTTATTCCAGAAAATATTTGCTGGGCCTTGGAACAGGACATCCCTGGCATCATTTCGTACTGCTTCCCTGTCAGCATACTGCAGACGGTGAAGTGAGTGAGCTTAGCTCACATCCTCATGGTGACAATTGTGCAGTATAGTAGAGCAATAGACTTACAGACTGGCAGCTGAGACAGTTCCGTGCTCTCAGGCTTTTTTCTTCTTCTGAGATTGCAGAACAGGACAAGTTATCTGGAAAAAGGTTTTCCATCATCTGTAAAACTAAAGTGTATTCATGTATTGTAACCTAACAGTTACAGTCCAGACTTTATATCCATCCAAACAGAGTGCTTAAATATTCTTAAATATTCCAAAATGCATGTATAGAAGTAATATTAGAAACATTTTTCATAATAGTCTCCAAATTGGAAGAAATCTATATATGCATTAACACTTGAACAAATAAATCTACTCTGGTTATTCATACAGTAGAATACTATGTCACAATGAAAAGGAGTGTATTTCCAATACCCCAGTACATAAA
Source organism: Dicrostonyx torquatus (assembly GCA_028555095.1). Classification (NCBI taxonomy): domain Eukaryota; kingdom Metazoa; phylum Chordata; class Mammalia; order Rodentia; family Cricetidae; genus Dicrostonyx; species Dicrostonyx torquatus. Next base: position 1,426,789 of record JAQHUG010000250.1, on the reverse strand, counting down.
TGAGTCATAGATAATGTTGAATGGAGAGTCTAGACAGACCCGAGACAATATTTATCATATAGCATGATATAGCTATATGATTCCATTTAGAAAAAAATTCATCTTCAAGTAAAACTGATCGGTTCATAAGAGAAGTTTTAATTGATTATCTAACAGGAATAGACTTGAGACATACTTCTGAACAT
>JAQHUG010000250.1:1398164-1423425 GCA_028555095.1 Dicrostonyx torquatus | reverse complement strand
TGTGTGTCTAAGACTAGGCATCTCCTTGACTTGGAGTTCACCAAGTAGGCAAGGATGGCTGGCCAAGAAGCTCCAGGTGCTTCCTGTCTTCCACATTGGGATTATAAGGCATGCACAGCTTGTCCAGTTTTTAAATGTTGGTTCTGGAGCTCAAACCCTGGTCTTCATGTTTCTGAATAAGCACTCTATTCAGTGACCTATCTTCTCAGCCTCACCATCTACCGAGCTTCTGAGTATAATGCTGCTGTTACTGGTCTGGGACCTGCCAAGGCTCAAGTAATCCAAATAACTCGTCAGTGTCAGTCCAGAAATTTTTTTCTCAGTATAGCTAAATTGGCCAAAGATGAAAACCTGGTTTCAAAATAGGTTGGGCAGACTCCGAAAAGCTCTTGAGGCAAAACTGCAATGTTTGTACTCAAAGACTGATCCATGGCCTACCACAGGCCATCCGCCTGAGGTGTGAGCCTCCCCAGCCAGTCACTCATGCCAGCACTCGCCTTCCGGCCAGGAAAGACAGCTTGGCTTCCTGAGACATTAGACAGGCTGATAACAGATCAGGAGGATCAGTCAGGTCACGAATCAACACGAGCCTCCCCGTGCTGGTGGTGAATGAGGAATGGGAGAGGCTGCAAGGAGGAGAAGGAGGAGAAGTACATTCGGTTAGCATCCGGGAAGGCCGCCAGACACTCACACAAGCATTATGCCATTTGTTTTTGTGAGGGGGGCTACTAAAAGACTGGCATTATTTACCTCATTTTCCAGATTAGAAAATTGCAACTCAGAGAAGGCAGATGACTTTACATTCAAGAAAGCAACTGCATGACCCCCAAACCCACCTCCTTTCCATCACAGCCGCTGCAAAGTGTCATGTGTTAAGCCATGGTGATGACAAGTAGGGGACCTGGGGTGTTACACCCTCCTTTTATGGAGCATATTTCCCTCTTTCGTAATTTACACATAGGTATGGAGAAAAGAATTATTCAATAACAGAAACTATAGAAAGGACATAAGTGCTCAAAAATCATAGTTTCTTGAGGTTCTTTCTATCCTCTGGAGCTTTCCATTACCAAAGCTGGGGAAAGGGGAAGCATATTATTTCATTTTGTTGTATATTTTCTCTTACTCCTTGGCTCCTCCATTTCCACTAGACATCACCAAGCAGAATTTCTAAGGGGAATGAGCTAGTTCTAGAGACAGTCACATTTTCTGTTTCCCCAGAGATTCCTGGGACTTTGGCTCTCACTTTCCACTGGTGGTCCTCGTGTCATCTCCAATGAAATGCATGTCTCTGACCTGTCTGGCTGCAGCGGCTCTCCCCATGCCAGCAACGCTGTAATTCTCAGTTCTCCAAACTTGTTTTAGGGATTGTGGGATTCCTTTTGGAGGTGGTGAGGAAAAGCAAAATTATATCTGGTTATCAATACAGTTTTAGTTAATATGCAATTACATCACTTCTTCCTTTCCCTTTCCTCCTTCCAGCTCCTCTCAGGCTCCCATCCTCCAACCTCTCTCACTCCCCATTCTCAAATTGATAACATCTTTTTCTTAAATTTAACCTGTTGAGGGTGTTTTTTTGTATGTATGTTTTCACTTTGAATTAGATAACCAATTAGGGGCCTCATCCACAGGAGAGGTTAATAGATATTTTCACTGGGACTGGGTTTCCTACCATACATTGATCTCTGCATTGTACACATTTATTATCTTTCTGTAACAGTTTCCATTTACTATAATGGACACATATAATGGGTGATACATATATCTGAACATTCGAAGCAAGGATTGAAGGTGAGAGAGACCCTGTGACATCTGTTTTTCTGGGTATTGATTACCTAACTCTACATAACCTTGTGTAGTTCCCTCCATTTGCCTACAAATTTCAGGTTTTTTTTAATGGTTACAGCTGTATATGTACCACGTTTTCATTATCCTTTCAAGTCGGTTGAAAGACAGTTTGTTTCCTTTTTCTAGTTATTGTGCACAGAGAAGTTGTGAACATGGTTGAGCTGGTATCAGTCCTTGGGCATATGCCAGAGTAGTACTTAGGTCATATGGTACATTATTTTCAAGTTTTTGGGGATTCTCCATACTGAGTCTCCTCTTGCTCCTCACCTTTTTAATCTCTCTATTAAATATTGTAGGCTTTCTGGACAATGGGATCTTTGTTACAGCTCTCAGTTCTGTAGTTATCATAGCTATAACAACATGGAAATGGTAAGTGTGGTTATGTACCACTAAAAATGTGATTACAGAAGCAGGCAGAGTCTCTTGGCCATATTTTGATGACCTTTGTGTTTCTTAGAATGTAAATTTCTTGAGGGGAGTCTTACCTTAGTAGTGCTGACCCTCAGTACTTAGCACACTGTATCATTTTAAGGATAGGATTTCTCCCTCCCTCCCTCACTCCCTTCCTCCTTTTAACTCCTTCTTTCCTTCCTTCCTTCCTTCCTTCCTTCCTTCCTTCCTCCCTCCCTCCCTCCCTCCCTCCCTGCCTCTTTCTCACTTCCTCCCTTCCTCTGTCCCTTCCTCTCTCCCTCTCTCGTCTGTCTGTCTTTCTTCTTTTAGGTATTTATTCATATAATGTGTTTGGGTGTTTTGTTTGAATGCATGTATATGTCTTGTGCCCAAGCAGGCCCAAAGAGGGCATTAGATCCCTGGGACTTGAGATAAGGATGTTTATGAAGCATCATGTGAGTGCTGGGTATTGGACCCTGGACCTCTGGAAGATCAGCTAGTGACCTGAACCACTGAACAATCTCTCTAGGTTTCTCATGGATTTATTATTTTAAAAACTGGCCTATGAATGAATTTATTACCTTAGGAAATAGAGGCTGCAAGAACATTCAGAGAACTAAATAAGGATAAACTATCTGGCCCACAGTTCCATTTACCAACATAACATAGAATATCTGTTACCATGACTCACAACCCTTTGAAAACAATGCAAAGGCTGGCTATGTATCTCAGTTGATTGAATGCTTGACCAGAGTTTACAAACATCTGGACTTCTTGTCCAGCCCTATATGAACTTTGTATAGTGGTACAAGCCTGTAATCACAACACTTGGGAGGTAGAAGATAATCCTTGGATACATAGTGAGTTCAAGACCAAACCTAAAAACAACATAGAGAGGAAATAGAAAGAGTCAGAAGGTTTCCAACTGGTAGTGTGAAGATTTCTGTGATGGAGTTCTACTCTTTACCCATCTTAACTGAGCATGGGCCAAAAATTGATGATCTATGTTGGCAGAACCTATAGTGAGTTAAGACTAAAGAGTTTGTGTATCCTAACTCAGCTGGTTGTGGGGAGCAATGCTTAGTGTGCTTAAGAAAAAAAAAAGAGAAAGCTACATGGGAGACACCCACAGAGTCCAGTCAAAAGACAGAGAGGAGTTACACATAGAGAGACAGAGAGAGGCAGAGAGAGAACTATAAGAAATGGCTAGATAATTTCTAGCAGATAAATAGAAAATCTTGATTAGTTTTAATTCTTTTTGAAAATATTTAAAAAAAAACTAATTCCCAATATCTGAGAGATCTGTCCAGAATTATCTTGTGTCAGAGTGAGACACAAGGGTCATTTTGGAACACCAGGGAAACTGTCTAATCTGTATTTCTTGCAAGGTCCTTGTGAATTAAACAAAACCCATTTATATTCAAGAACTCAAAGCTTTAGGTCTAAGATCAAAACTTGGCTTGTGTTGAATAAGCAGATTGTGCAGTGTGGGCTGCCTCACCAGAGAGAAGAAATGAGGCCAGACTGATGCTGTGAGGAGGATGTTGGGATAAGGGGCCATGACCAGTGACAGTTATCAGAGCATCTGTGCCCAACATCATCATCATTCAAGATGATTGGGAAATGAGCATGGAAATACTTGGTCTTATAATGATGCTATTTTCAGGAGACTCTTGTCTACATGTTGACTACAGTTCTTCCAGCACAGTGGGGCTTTGTTTGCCTGAAGAGGCCTCTCTATAACCCCCGTTAGAATTTTTGAAACTTCAGCTCCTTAGATCCTATCATCTGACCCAGCTGACAATAGGTTGCTCTCTTTGAAAACTTGTTCCAATACTTACGGACAGGCATCTTGGAAAGTGATGATGTACCTCCAGGGAGAGAGAGTCTTCATAGACAGAATAGGCTTGGGGGTGCAGATGGTTATGTGTCATGGGCTACAGCTCACATGAACTTTCTGCAAACATTGTTTTAAAGCAGTTTAAAACAATCATCTATGTACAATACACACACAGTCACATCTTGACTCTTGGACTGATCTTCGATAGCCCCTGCTAGTCTAATGGGCATGTGAAAGTCCTTAGCCTAGTCACTAAACTCTAGTGTGGTCCAGTCATCACGTTCTCCACATTTACCTCCTACCTTGATGGGGTTTTGCTTTCCGGCCTTATTTGGAGCTTTTTTATCAGCCTGAACCAAAGAAAGAACTTTTCTTTCTTCTTTTGCCTGATGATCATTTCTTTCCTATTGTAAAATCTCATTAACCCATCCAAACACAATTTCTACTCCATCTTTTGGCTCAACATTGCAGCTCATTAATGACTCTATTAATGACCCTTTATTGCTTTGCTATTTAACTTGCAATCTGTGGGCTCTGTCAGGGAAGAGACTGGGGAAATTTCATCTTCACTTCTGCCCCAAAGTATAATTGACTCTTAGTAAATATTTGTGGAATAATTCTATGAGTGAATGAATGATGGAACGCGCTAATAAATGCATATTTTCTAGACTATGAGCTTTCCAAGGACAGAGGGCCATGCTTTCTTGTACATCACTTACATTTATGTGGTATCTAGTACTTAAGAAAAATTCAGTTACTGCTTTGTTTATTGAATAAATACCATCCAAAGAGCACATCTTTATTATTTAGAATAGGGGTTTACCTATTCAGCAGAGAAAAATTACCTTAAGTAGAAATACTGAGGCAGCGTAGAGGCTAGCATTAGAGAGGAGCCAACCAACATGCACATAAGACCCTTTAGGCATCTCATAATTGATCATAAACTTTTGGTCCCATGAGCAGAAACTGATGTTTTTAGTAGCATAGTTACGTGTGATGGTTGGTTTTTATTCTCAACTTGTCGCAGTCTGAAATGACCTGGGCAAAGAGTTTCAATGAAAAACTGAGCCAATCAGGCAGACTTGTGGGCATTGATTATGTTAGTCGAGGTAGGAAGAAGTACCTACTGTTGGCGGCGACATTCCTTAGGAAGGGGATTCTGAGTCATGTGATGGTGGAGGAAATGAGAGGAGTACCAGCATGCATGCATTAACTTTTCTGTGCTCTTGACTGTGGTTGTGTCTAGATGCTTTAGAATCTTGCTTCCTTGACTTCCATGTGATCATGGACTGTAATCTGAAATTGTGAGATAAAATACACTCTTTCTTGGGAAGTTGTTTTTGTTAATGTACTTTATCACAGTCATGAGAAAAGACACTGAGACACTACCTACTCTGTTAGTCTGAGGTAATATTGGTTAATGTCCATTGTCCTAGAGTTGTTATTCATTATTTCCCTTTCAGTATCCTAGTTTGGAAAATGAATTATACAGCCACCCAAGTTGTATGCTACGTGGTATACATGAATTATTGGCTTCAAGTTATTAACGTTTTTACAAAGTTCCAAATGTGATGTCATCTGATCAAGTTTATCAGGGAATGATGAGAAAATGAGAGCTAAGAAAATAAGAAAAACGCTCACAAATTAAGATGTGTTGAAGCATCACTAGATAAGAAAAAGTAGTTGATTATGAGAGCATCCATGTGTGTGGGCTCCAGGAAAGGCTAGAGAGAGAATGTGGCCTTGAAGAAGGGCCACAGAGAGTATAAATGAACAATACTTGCAAAAGTCACAGGCCACATCCGTGCCTGGCCTCCAGGGATGGGCTTGACTGGGATGGTGAGGGAATAAGGAAAGACAGACAGATGGATGCACAGAAATGTGGAAACAGGTGGCCTGGGATCTGTGCTGGAGAAATCACAGCACTCAGGAAGCTCAGCGTATTTATTATATGAGGTGAATAGAAAGGTTGATTTACTGCATACAGCCCAACAAGTAGCCTTGATTATTACACACAGATAAGGGAGGCAGGGTTTACGATATAGAGCTGGATCAAGGAAACAGGTTTAGCTAATCTTGGTAGAAACAGTCCCTGTAAGGGAGCAACTCTTAGACCATAAATACTCAGGGGGAGAAATAAATACTGTCAACATTCCTACTTAGTTCCCCGAGGAAGGCTTTGCATTTTCCCTCTGATCTCCAACCCAAGGGAAAAGCTTTACCATCCCTGCATGGGTCCAAGACTCTAGGATCCTCGACATAGCCATGACTGTGTCAAAAACACACACTAACTTAGGGCTTCACTCATTCAGAACTTCCTCTGTTCCCTACAGTCAAGGCTTCTTAGTTCACCAAAGCATCTGAAGTCATCCTACCTCGGCTTGTGCAGTGTTTTTTCTTTTCCATGTTTACTGCTTTGTTTGCTGTATTTACATTGCTTGGAGGGTCTTCTCCACTTTTAAACACCTGAAGGTTATTAATCTTCTGAGATCCATCAAGTCGTCAATTTAACCCCCAGCCCTTCACAGGGAGCTCATTTATTTGAATACCTGCACACTTTAGAGACAATTCAACTGGCATACTATTTACCAAATGGTGTCAGGTCAGTTTTCTTTCCATTGGTAGCATTTGTCCTTGACTACAAGTAAACAAAATCTATCAAATAGTTATATTGATATTCAAAAGAAGAACAGAGAGACTGCTGGCCAGGAACCTTGGCATGATGGGTCTGAGAAGAAGTAAGAGAACTGGGTTGTAAAACCGGGTATCAGCAAGACATGAAGCTATCTCTGAGAGAATGCCTGTCCCAAACCAAAGGAAAGAAAATGATCATTTCCTGGTGATGTCATGATTAGGACACATGGCTTCTCATAAGTTGTATGGAGAAGGGTTGCTGGGAGTATAACAGTCCAGCTCTACATGCTGACAAAATGAATTTCTTGAGAGTAATATGAGGGGATGTTGGTTCTCTCCAGGTCCTGCTCTTGTGTACTTTTCCCGAAGTCTTGGAATGGTGGATTCTATGCCTTGTACAGGTATAGTCATGAAAGGCACAGCAGGGAGATTACCTGGGCAATATGTGAATTCTTAAAAGTGAGGATCATTTTTTTATGGTACAAAATGACTCTTATGGGAGAAAGAGACAATGTACAAAGAAAACACCTCACTGATCTGAGAATAAGACTACATAGGACTGGAAGAATTATGTCAAGGATGCTATTTTTTTTTTAATTTTGGCCCTTGAGAATAAACTTTAGGAGGAACTAAGGTACCAAATGATTTAGGTATCCTGAAGGCAGCTGCAGCTGGCAATTGGGAAACATCTATCAGTTTTTATTGTTTCCCCTCTTCCTTTTCTTTTTCCTCTCCCTTCTCTCTGTTCGTTCTTTCTTCCCACCTATCACTTCAAGGTTAAATGGCAACCCTTGGAAAGTATTACGATGCATCTTAATGCTTAATAGCATTTAGTCTGTATGCCTCTAAATCTAGCGAATTAGAGTATTCAATTACTGTTTTCTAATTGAAAGGCTGGGAATTTCCTTGGATAATGGACATTTGCTTTATCTGAGTCATTCTTGAACTAAAACACCAGACATTAGGAATGCCCATGGCTCCCTGGTTATTTATTTTGGAATTATCTTTCAGATTTTGTATTTGAGAAAGTTTTTTTGTCTAATATAGAATGTGCTATTTATGGTGTGCTTTATCCAGAATAGCTTAGTAAAATAGTTTTCTCTGTGTTATTCTATGGGAATCATAGAGACAAAAATATACACATACTTTTAATATCCTTCAGTGCTCATAGGGCTTCGTGTTTCTTCCAGTATGTGCTTTGCTCCTTTTTTAAATTATTTTTTTCTGAAGGTTCTGTAATAGTGGATACCATCGGAAAACTGAATTAAACAACACAGAAGAAAGATTTTAGGTTATGGCAGCCAAGAGCGGAGTCATAAGGCAGTCTGAACATAGCATGGCTCGCCTAAGCAGTACACAGAGTCCAGCAGCAAATAACAAGTCTCCAGAAATCACCAACGTGGTCAACAAAATGCTAGGAAAAGAGAAATTACTCTGTAAAAAGACTAAGGCAATTTGCTGTGTTGGCATGGGTCTCTTCTCTTTACTGTACTCTGGGCATTGGAATGGTGGCAGACCTTGGGGACTCAGCTCAATTCTATCTACTCTGTCAAGCAGTCAAACCTCTCCTTCTGCCTGCTGCTTCTGGCAGAGATCCCTCCATAGACACCACGCTCTTCTCTGTACATCCCAAGGTCAGATATAGTTCAGAGAGAGTGTGGATATAGCTAAAACCTGCCCATCGGCATTTCTTTCCAGACTTTTCAAAGCGTGAAACTCAACACCGGGTGTTGCCAAAGCTTGGACAAGTCTTTCCACTGAAGAAAGAGCTTACTCGCAGATAAGCCCTGCCTCAAAGGACCTTGTGGACATGAATGTTTGTCCTGTCAGTTCCAGGGGAGCTTGATGCTCCTGGGCTAGTTTTCTAGCACATGTTCAGGAACATTAAAGGATCAGCTTAAGAGCAACCTACCCAGGAAGCTTTGCCATGCCTGTCCCCAACACCCAGCAATGAATGAAGAATGAGGAAGAAAAGCAACCTTTTTGCTGGTCCTCTGAATAGTATTGCTTGTTCAGAAAGACTGTTCTATGACCTTTTAATTACTCCTGTATCTAACCTCTGAAAATGATAACCCCTGAAACTGGCCTTCCTTTACTTGTTTCTATTAATTTGGACATGCTACCCCCATTTCCCAGAATGCCTTTCTTCTTTCTGTAGTTGACCTATCAAACAAATACCTAATACATCTTTCATGCTCTGTTTATAATCTTCTCTTATATGGGTTGTCCATCATTTTCCCACCGACTAGATGTGGGAGTTGCCTGTTCTGCTATTCTAGATGGCCTTTTATATGGTTCACCTTCAGTACTTCATCAAATGGTTCTTTAAATGATTGCATGCTGGGAACCCTATCAGGACATGGACAAACAAAAGGGAAATGAGAGCTAGGTTGCCTGATCATATAAATAAGGTTGTGTACTCACACATACTTTTTCTGTGCATAACAGGAGAGTGGTTTCTGGAGTCATGTGGCCTGGGGTCACATTTTGGCTGTACAACTAACTGGTTGCATGAATTGTAGCACTCAACTCTACGGTAGTATGTTTCCCTTTTCTGTAAAATGGGTACATCAGCAGTGTTCCCCGTGTTGCCAAGAGGAGAACACTAACTGATGCTCACCAACTTCTTAGAAAAATGCCTAAAATGCAGTAAACATTTGGAAGCATGCCTTATTACCTCACTGGCCTCTCTTGCCCCCAGGGTAGGCCCTGTACTTTATTTTTGTATATTACAAAGATTTGGTGTAGTATGTAGCACAATATAAATACTTAGCAAATATTTGTTGAATGAATGAAGCATTTAAAACAGACTTTTTTTTTTTTAAAGAAAAGGCCCTAATCATGCATCTCTTCTAACCCCGAGAATTTACTATTTGTTCCCATAACATATTCAGCTTCAACAGCCACACAGGAAACTTCACTAAGCTGGGAGAATTTTCCATCCACACTGGGGCCTCTATTGATTTTACCTACTGAAATATTTGGCTCCTTCATAAAATGAAAAATTATTCACAAACAAAGCAGGAAAAAGGTCTTTAAATGCTTATATCTGCAATTCACATGTGATTTAACATTTTTCGTTTTAGATAGGAATGAAAAATGTCTCTGTGTTTGGGATAGGAGTAAAAAAGTGGTGCTGGATCAATTGGTTATTTGGTGTAGAGTCGTTTCAGAAGATGTATGGGCAACAAAACATAATTTTGTAAACTGATTTTTTTTTCTTGGAAACAGCAGATCAGATTTTCTCCTAGGCTCTGCCAGAGTCAGAATTTTGTATATGGGAGTTTGTTGTGATGGAATTTGCTGGCTAACTGTGTCAAACTTATTTTGTGTGTATATGTGTGAGCCATGTTTCTATTCTGCTTAATGATGGCTTGAGTAAACTACTGAGCAAAATTTTACTTTGGTGGAATAGGATGAGACTTTCGGTTTGATGAGAGAGGCACCATGTCATCCAGGGAGCAAAAGGCAATGGTATTCCTTTTTATCTGAGCCTTTATCCTTATCAAGACCAAAGCCAAAGAGTATCAGACTAAACTTTTCCAAGCCTTAGAAACAATAATGGAACCTTGTCCAAGACATGGCTCATCTTTAGACATACCACCGATATATTGTTTCTACTTCCCTTTATGAAGCATCCAATCACACTGCCAGACATTTATCCCCAATGACCAAGGTCTTGGTCTCCGTAACAGAGCCACAAAATAGTTCTAACTATGTCCTTTGTAGTTGACGCATGAATGCTTAATATTCCAAGGAATATCATACCTCAGTCATACATGTTGGGGATGGCCATTCAGGTAGTTATCCAGAGATATTGTCCCCTCCCTCATATCCCCGAAATGCTTCACAATATCCTTTCCATCCACTGGGAAACCAGAAAAAAAGAAAAAGAAAAATGGGACAAAGTACTTCCCTTCTGCAGAAATATCCGAGTCCCAGTAGCCTGTGCCTGCAAATGTGGCTTTATTTGGAAGTAGGGTCATTTTAGATATACTAAGATGTGAAGTCATACTTGATTAGGGCAGGCCCTAAATTCAGTGACCGGTGTTCCTATGAGGATAATGAGAGGGAGACACAGAGAAAACATGGGGACTATTCCATGATATTGGAGGCAGAGGTTGAGTAAAAGACCCATATCAAGAAATAATATGGATCACTTGAGGACATCAAAGGTTTTAAAAGCAGGAAGGTGTAGAGTCTTCCCCCAACTTCAGAAAAAAAATGCATGCTGTTCTACTGCTTAGGTTGTAGTAATCTTTAGTGGAAACTCTAGGAAAGTCACACACACACACACACACACACACACACACACCACTCACACACTCACTCACCTCCCACAGTCACCACCCACAGGGATGGGGTGCTCTTCTTACCATCAGTTCTCTCAGATGTTGAAGATGCTGCGCAATGGTCTCCTGATACATTTCCATAAGATGTCTACAGCTATGTTCCCTCTGTGCTTCTGTACATAATGTGTATTTTCTCTAGATGCTTTTAAGATTTTCTTTTTATTGTTGGTCTTAAGTGACTTGATTATGATGTGCCTTGGGGCAATTTTCTTTATTTTTATTGTGTTTTGGGTTCATTGAGCTTCTTGGCTGTGTGCATTTATTGTTTTCGCCCAATTTGGCTATTTGAAGTTGTCCCATGGTTCGACGAGGCTGTTTATTTTTATTTTCAGCCTCGCTTTTTCCTTTCTATACTACATTTTGAATAGTTTTGATTGTGATGCCTTCAATTTCATTAAATGTTTTCTTCTGAGAGGCCATTTAGCCTGCCATTAATCCTATTCAGTCGATGCTTCATCTCAGACGTTGTACTTTTCATCTGGAGAAGTTCAAGTTCAGCATTGTAAGGCTTTGTCTCTTCTACTCAACATGCCCATTCTTTCCTATGGCTTCTTGAACACAGGCAACAGTCATTGTGTTTGTTCCAGAGTCCTTGACTGCTAGCTCTGTATCTTGCCATAGCTCTGTAATTTCTGTTGATTATATTTTGAGGCACACCTCATTATGCATTTTATTTTCCTGCATTTTGCCATATCAGATTCTATGCCTTATTGGATGTTAGATGTGGAGATGTTACTTAGAAGCCCCACTATCCTTCTCCACCCTTCCTTTAAACTTTGCCGTGTAAGAGCAAAGCTGTGCTTAGTTCAGGGATAACTTTACCCCATCATTAAGAAAAAGGTATTTCTGTGTATTCTGATGTCCTTGCATCAAGGACTTGCCTCTTGGGAACAGGCACTATTTCTGGTCTTCTGGGTTTTGGATGCTCAAGTCCTCTCAATTCTTTCAAGCGATCTGTTCTTTTCTGAGCCTTTGTTTTCACAGGAATGCCAACTGGACATTTAGTAGGGACTTCCTGTCCCGGACAGGAGATTTCTCTCTGGGTAACTTTCTCTTCCAGTGTTCTCACTGCCATCTCTAGGCTCTTTAGCGTTTGCAGATGTGTGGCTGTGTTCCCGCGAAGAGAAAAGATAGCAGTTTCTCCCCCACAGTAACCCTGTTCTTTGCGGGGTTCGCTATTTGCTGCTCATCTCTTCAGGTTTACTGGCCCCCCTAGCCCGATGTCCAATGGCTTCAATGATGTCAGTCCATGGCTTTTATTAGACTCTAAATGTTTTTAGAGGAAAGGCCAATCTGCTTATTTATTTTTCCATTTTGAGTATAAATTTGGGATAAACTGAGTGATCAGGCCCTCTTTACACTGAAAAGCATGGGTTTTTTTTTTGTTTTGGTTTTTTGTTTTTGGTAATTTATTCTTTTTATCTCCCCCTTTGAATTCAGGCAAGCTACATGGCTGCTTTGGCCCATAGAACAGTAGTAGTAGTAGCATTATCTTAGCTTCTGGGTTCAGATTTTAAGAGCTTGGGAGCTTCCATTTCCTGCCTCTGAGACCTTTTTTTTTTTTTTTTATATTAGACCCTCACTATTACGGCACTAGGAAGCCCATCACCCCATAGAGAGTTGTACAAGAGAAAAACAGAGACTCCCACTGACAGCTCCGGCTAAATTCTAGTTGACAAGCAGCACCAACTTATCAGCTATGCGAATGAGTGATCCTGGACGGGGCTCATCTAGCCCCAGTCAAGCTGTCTCAGCAGATGCTGCGTGGAAAAGAGACAAGCTGTCCCTTTAAAATCCTGAGCAAATTGCAGATCCGTGAACAGAGCAAACGATGGTTACTGCTTTAACTTGCTAAATCTGGGGACGGTTACACAGCAATAGCTACCTGGAACATTCGCTTCACTGGCAGGAAACTCTTGTTTGCTGCTCTAATTGAAAGGAGCCTAGGAAATGCAGGCTAACGATGCTTATAGAGAAAGAAACGAAGATCTTCGGACCACATGCTTCCTTCCAGCTTCTCACAGTAACAGAGCGTTTGTGTCTGTTCTGAATGGTTCAGGAAAAACTAAGGTTTGCAAAGCCTGAGTCATGGGCCAAAGGTCATAGAAAATTTTAGAAGTGTCTACATATCAACTCCAGATTTTTAGCTTCTTCACCATTGCTCCCTATATTTTTTTTTGGAGGTAACCTTCATTCATCTGAGTAGCAAGTAGCAAAATAGCAATGGTCCTGCCCCAGTCCATAGTCTTTTTTGTACATTAATACATTATTTTCTGTGTCTTCTGTATGTGGTTGTAGCTGATGGAACAGAAAGGGGAATATTAAGTGAAGGAGGCTCTACAATATGGGGTACACATGGTTCTGGGCAGCATAAGACACAAGATCCAAAAGAAGAAAAAGGATAATTCAAATGGAACTATCTCAGGTTGTGACCTCAGATGCAGATGTCCAGACTCAACACCCAGGACAGCATAGATAGATGCTTATGCTGGTTCCAAACGGGCTTTGGAATGAGCTCAGAAGTATCACCGCAATCAATGTTGATCACCCAGGAAATACATTGCTCTAGATCAGGCCAACTCGGGAGTGTAATTATCGTTTGCTGAATTGTCAAGGATCTTACCTGAGTTGGGAGAGATTTTTTAAAGGAGGTTTTCATCCTACATCACAGTACCATTGACTTTATGTTGTTAGATTTAGGTGTCAGTCTAGCTGGGCTCTTGAATCCAAACTTAATCAAAATATTTCTGGGAAGCTGTTACATAGAACTTACGAACATCCGCTCAATTGACTTTACAGAATAGAAATTACCCTTGGCAATACGTATAGCTAGATCCCATCAGTGGCCAGGTCTTACAAACTGAACAGATTTTTCTAATGGATGAATGAGAAACTGCAGCATCAGCTCATGCCTTTTGATTTTCCAGTGTGCCAGGATGTCCTATGAATTTCAGATTTACAAGTCTCTGCAACTTTATGACCTGGTTCCTTGAAATATCTATGCGTCTATCTACCTCCCACTGGCCCTACGCCTCCGTAGAATCCTGTCTGACACACTCTAAGTCGGGCACATGGGGCATGTACAAATTATCATTCCACTAACACACTTGAGTGTTAAGACACCAGGGAATGGAACCACCAGCATGTAGGATTCCTTTACAGATATTCAGAGAGGACCAAATGCTGCCACCAACTTGACCTGATCTTAGTGGCATCAATCACACCCCTGAAAGAAAAGAACATATTTTCCCATGCCCTAATCCTCATTACTCAGCAAATCAATGCATGCTCACCTTGGAAAGCTGATTGATTGCCTTAGGAACACTGGTGCTTCCCAGGCGGCAGAGTGGGCTCCCCTCCCAAATCCTTCCCCTTAAACTGGAGCTCCAGTGCTGTGGGACTCGAGCCACTTTAAGGAAAGGCTCTGACAGGCAATTATCTGCCCTGCGCATGAAGGCTCAGCAATGATCACCAGAAGGCAGCGATTTAAACTCTATGCACACACCAATGGCCTGCGAATTAACTGCCATGTCTGTGTTAAAGGGAGAAAAGAGGTAAGAAAAGGAGAGATCTACAGTCGGTGTCATTGTGGGTGGCTCAATGAAGACATCTGCTCCGTGCCCAGTGGCAGTCAGAGCTAAGACTGGTGACTGTGGAGGGGTCGGAGAATGAGATGTGGAAATATTACTAGGCCCTTCTGTAAATCAGCAGCATGTCCTCGCTTTGAATCCAGCTGCCAGGGAGAACTGTCAGATCTCCATGAGAATATAAATGAAAGGGCGAAAGGCCGGTGAGGGGCAGCGGACTGATCAGAGGCATTGGGGATGAGGAGGGCGCGGGAGGTGAGAGGGTAGGTTTGGCTGACATCGAGAATGTGGATGATTAGAGGTTTGTATCATGGAGTCTCCTGAAGCGAGTGCCTGAAGTAATGAATGGCTCCCCAAGGACCAGGGGGGTGTTCTTATTTGTCCTGCCTCATGAAATTAAATGACAACAGATTTGAAATGGATGAAAAGACGTCTCCCTGGCTACCTTAGGTGCCTGGTTTTTCATGGTTCGTGTGGGAGCCTGTCTGGCATACTGAGGAGCCTGCTGGGGATTTTAGGCTGTGACTGAAGAGGCATTGTCCATCATTAGCTGTGACTGTCTGGTCTGCTGTCTTCTCATCTCTCCACCCTGGCTTCTGCGTCTTTAGCTTGTAGGGCTGGGATACCCACAAACGGTTTTTTTTTTTTAAAAAAAAAATTATTTACTTATTATGTATACAATATTCTGTCTGTATATGCCTGAAGGCCAGAAGAGGACACCAGACCTCATTACAGATGGTTGTAAGCCACAATGTGTTGCTGGGAATTGAACTCAGGACCTTTGGAAGAGCAGGCAATGCTCTTAACCCCTGAGCCATCTCTCCAGCGCCCCCCAAAGGGTTTTAAGCCCATTTAGCTCTCAGGGTCTTCCAGTCTCTGCCTTCCTATGCTTTGAGTTAAGAGAAGCCCAAGAAGGATGCCCTGTTTGATTTCCTTTCCTCATTCCCTCCCCCGCCTGGGGAAGGAGAACAGGTACCCTGAAAACTTGATGGCAGGAGCTCCAGGGCTTCCTGGGGTCTTCATAGTATTCCTCTGCAGGAATTAGGGTGCGCCTGGGACTGAACTCTTTAAGGTATGAATTACAGGTTCCTCTAACTGCTAGAATCCTTTTGTGGATCCCAAAGAAAGCCTTAGCTTATAGTTCCTAGCTTGAAATATTTCTCATTATCATCATCACCGTCATCATCATCATCATCATCACCATCATCATCATCACATAGTGTGTGTTTGTGTGTGTGTGTGTGTGTATACACGCCCAAGTGTGCCACAGCACTCATATGGTGGTACTGTATAGTCTTCAGTTCCTCCTTTGTGTGAGTTAAGGGGAATCGAACTCAGGTTGCCAGATTTGTATTGCAAGTCCCTTCACACACTGAGCCATCTTGTCTGTCCAGTTCTTCCTGAGTTAGCTGAATTACCAAGTTATTTTTGTTTCTATGAACCTGAGCCCCTTTCCCATAAAGGTGGGGGTGACAGATTCTCCACATTTTAAACTCCCATTGAACACTGAGCCACCCAAACAGTGTGTAGTAAGTGAGAGGCACGATTAGAGCGATTATCAAAAAGATTGAGAAAAAAACCCGATAAGTAATTTGACAAACCAAACTAGTGATTAGTGGACGATTCAGAATCCAGATGCCAATCGACCATCATAAGAAACATGTGCTTTTTCTGCTAGAACACAGTGTTTTCAGCTGAGGCCAGAAGCTGATCACGGTCGGAGGCAGGCTAAGAAACATCATGAGGGGTCAGAGGGAAAGCTTAACCAGAATGGGCATGGCTGACCCTGCGACACTTCTGGGAGGATGAATCATTTGACGTAATGAGGAGGAAGATGGAAGTGGAGGACAGAGGGACATTACTGTCAGGAGACCATAACAAAACAAAACTATGAGAAGATATATGGTGTTTGTCTCCTAGTGTCTGACTTCACTCAATGCAAGGTCCATATTGTTACAAGCAGTAGGATAGTCTTTGTTTTATAGCTGTGTATATAAACCCTGCCCCCCTACCTAAATATGGATAGTTAAAATGCTCTCTCTTAAGCAACTGTCTGAGAGCAGCATGCACCCTGGAAAGATACCCACCCTTTGGAGTCTAGCGATCCAGGAGGGCAGTGGTGATGGGGAGGCAAATGGTATATTCAATTGGGGTTTGAAAGGAAGGCTCAATCTAACCTTGTCTTAGGGGAAACACAGAGTCATTCAAGGCTGGTTGGCTTGAATAAGGTAGTACTTTCTTCACAAGTATGTCTGAGAAGATTCCTGAAGCAGCGGAAATGGAGGTGAAGAGAATGGGCCCGGAGATGCCAGCGAGCCTGAGGAGCAGGAAGAGGATGGTAGAGATGTGGACCCAGGCAGGCTGAAAAGGGTGTGACATGAGGGAAGATCAAGCAGAGGACTCACTGTGCGTTGCTGGGTCCTCCTCTGGTCACTTCTCTGATTGTTTATCTTAGTCTTTTGAGTCCGGATTAGGCACACCTGAACTTGAATACAGACCCAGTTACTTAATTCAGTTAGTAGTGACCAGGCTGACTGATGCCCCAAATGTCAGCACTTTCATCTGTTGAATGGTATAAGTCATTCATCACATGAAATTGGGGGTTAAAATAATGTGTGGAAAGCATAAGAGAACAGGAGACAGCATTGTGGAAAGTCTGTATAAAAGGGATGTCTTTCTTATTGTTTAATTATCAAATCGATAATTAATTTAGTTGCATTTTTGAGACAAAGTCTCCTTATGGAGCTCAGATTGGGCTGGAACTTGTATGCAATCCTCATGCTTTGTTCCCAAACTCTGGAATTACAGGTGTGTGCTACCACACCAGGCTTATCATCTTTAATTTTTACGGAATTCCTTGAAAGAATTAAGTGGTGGATGTAAGTGGGTGGCAGAAGCTGAAAGGGTTAAAGGTGACTCCAGAGTTAAGAATGTCACAGCCTATGTGGTGTCAGGACCAATACAAGCAGAGACAATGGTTCTGGCTTCCAAAGAACTCATGGCCATCTTGCTTTGATTTGACCAAACAACGAGGCAGAAAAATTAGATAGGCCATTAGAAGTGTAAGGTGAGGTCTCCGGGTAGCCACCGTAGGTCTTGAGGAAGACTGAGCAATTTCTCCAACATCTAAATATCTTGCTTGTATACCTACAAACATCCAGATTCTTGCAGCCCTTTTGATGTGGATTTAAATGTCAAATTTTCATTTCAATATCTGGTTTGTGTTTATGTTTTATTTTCTAAGATTCTCATGGTCCAAATCACCTATCTACCTTCCTTCCTTCCTCCCTCCCTTCCCTTTCCTCCTCCCTCCCTCCCTCCCCTTTACTCCTCCCTCCCTCCCTCCCCTTTCCTCCTCCCTCTTCCTTTCTTCCTCCCAGCCCCTTCCTTGGTCAGAAAGTAGAAACTCAATCAGAAAGTTGATCTCTTTTTAGGTCTCAGCTCTCCATTAGTCTTGTTACTCACACCTCAACAGATCTTATTCCATTAAGTGTTAAGAACTACAGTATCATTTTGGTGATTAACTTTCAATTGGCGATAATACACGGATAAGCATTAACATAATGTCAAAACATTTTCTTACAATTATTTTTTTGACCTTCTTTAAAGCACTCTTTCCCTGTGGAGCTTTATTACCATAATATGGACAACACGCCAGAACTCAAAACTGAAGGGAGGAGGGCCGCAGCCGTCATCAGAAGCAATCGAGGCTGGGCAAAGACCATGATGCGGGGCTGTGTCTCCCATGTCCCTGTCTTCAGCAGCAGCTAGGAGATGAGTGTTGGAAGCCGCTCTTGGGATGTTTGGGTTAGAGCAGGGCTGGTAGGAGTTTTGTTCCCATTGTCACATCTGTTACCATTACCCAAATGGAGCATGCATTCTGGTGAAAAATCCAAACAGCTTGGCGGGCCAAAAATAGGAGCCCAGCTCCACATGGAGAGTCTCGGGAACGAGACAGCGCCTCTGCGAGAAGCAGAAGTGGAAATAATATCGTCTAAAGTGAGAGAGTCTTAAGAGTTTTCAAAACATTTTCACTCGTAGTATCTGCTTCGAGAATCCCAGCCACTTTATGGATGTGGGTGAGGTCATTGTGAATCAGCCTTGTTTCATGGAGGCTTGGGCCTTTTAAGTGACTTGCCTCCAATTCTGTAGCATGTGTGAAGCAGTAGAGAGATGGCTTTGCTTTGGAGTAAGGCACGAATGAGTCTGAGGGCAGTCTGTTTCTACCATTTACGAGCTCCAAGGTTACATGTCCCCGGCTCACCCATAGCTCACATTTTCTCAGAATGTGAGACACAAATGCAGTGCATGCTTCATGGAGTGAAGCTTACATAGGAAGTTTGTAGTTACTGCTGCTATTCCTCCATCAATAGCAGGAGAAGCAGGAGAATTTGTTAGCAGAGCAGAGCAGCTAGAACTTAGCCTGCTGAGTCCTGGATTGCTTCTCTTTCCCCACTGTCTCTTCCTAGGGTAGAAATGAGAACAAAGGGTAAACGCAAGGGGCAGGGGCGGGCAGACTCAGCTAGGGTACAGTCAGAACCAGTCCCTAGTTCTTGGGGTGCACCTATTACCAGGCTGAGATGTTGGTGCCCTATACGGCCTTCAGCAGACGTAGAGAAGGGAATGCTCTTGCTAAATTCATCCTCACCACTTGCTGAAGACCTCTTGAGACTGAGCAGACTATCTTGTCTTCATGTCTTGCCTTCATTCAAGAAGAGATTGTTCAGATGAAATTATTAGTCTGAAAGTTCTAGGTTTTTAAAAGGGAACTCTCAGAATATAGAAGAGAAGCTTGCAAAAACAAACAAACAAAATGAGCTTTCCCAGGCAAATAGCAGCTGGCACCTGTATAGTCTAAGCACTCAGAGGCCTTGTGAACCATTGGGCTGGGAGGAAGGAAGATGCTAAGGTATCTCTCCTATGTCAATGTCTCCAGCGATCTTCCTGGCAGTGCATCCAACCTCCAGCTAACAGGCCTCCTTGGCTGCAGATACTACCTGGTATCCCCAGACTTTAGGTTTTGAACCACTACCTTGGTCCCCTTTGGCATAAAGATGGCAATGGTTTCTTGACAGGGCTAAACTCCAAGGGGCCTCAGTCTCTGGCTGGCAAGTCTTCATCATAGGCATTCATAGTCAATGCCTTAATGCAAATAACCAGAACAGCTTATCTTTTCCAGCTTAGCCCCAGACTGCTAACACCTTCTTTGTGTCTAAAGCCTATTTCCTACAAAACTTTATCTATGCTTATTAAATATCATAGAGCAAATTTCTTTGACTAAATGAAAATAGCCGCTTATTTAGCTCTCCACCTAAAGAACACAAGAAGGTTCATAGAAGTTAAGGGATACATTTCTATAATAGTAATAAAAGTAAGTGTATTTATTCACATTTAATTCTACTTGTTGAGTCTCCCTAACTCCGTTCTATAGGTCGGTAGCAGTGTTGCTAGCATACCAAATATTCCTCACATGTAGAGGTGATATACGATACTCTTATCATATGACATATGATAAGATATATGATCTTTAAGTCCTTTGGACCACACATTTTTTTTTTGTTAATTGAGCAGCAAATGCACAATTCCCTAAAAGGAAGTGTAAGATACACTAATGGAGGAGCCAAAAACTCACCCTTGGGGAGGGGACAGATTTGAGCCTTAATTACCTCTAATAGCTGCCTGATCCGTGCCAAGTTTATAACCGTCCTTGATCATCATGGTTCTTTGCCTCCCCCTCTTCACCCAGCCTATAAAGTAAATGGCTGAAGTGTGTGTGGGGGTGCATTGGAGGTGAAGTTTTTCACATCATGTCGGACATTCTCTCAACAAGCAATAGTTGCTTATGGGTTTGTTTATTTACTGTGTGTATATGTGAATCCACATGCAAGCGTGGGCTTGAATGCGCATGCTTGCACAGGGCCGTTAAGCCTTGGCGTCTTTCCTCGGGTGCTCTCCACCTTGTTTCTTAAGACAGGATTTTTTTTCTCTCACTGTCTTGGAACTTGTTGATTAGGTTGGGTTGGTTGTCTAGTGAACTCTAGAGATTTCACCCATGTTTGCTTTCCCAGCACTGAAATAAAAAAACAAAACAAAAAAAAAACAAAAACAAAACCAAGACACTGCCATGTCCATGTTTTTCACATGGGTTCTAATGGCAAGTGCATTACTGGCTTGAGCTATCCCTCTGCTCCAACAAATAGTAGTGAAATTATCATTGTTAATACCACAACGAAGCCTAATTGACGTTTCTGAAGGCTTCGGGAAACAGGCAGAGGCAGCAATGTGAACATTGCACTTGCTCTGGGGCAGGGGAGTGGGAATGATAGTGTTCTTGAAGGGCCCCTGCAAATGTACAACTGACAGTGGTCCCTGCTTGTGTGCACAGTGTGGCTCTGACCCTTCCTTGTCTGCTCTCACTTCTGCCTATGGAGCTAGCTCTCCTCTCAGCTCATATTTCACATTCTAGTGCGCTATGGCAAGAGTGCAGGCCCCGCTCCCAGCATCAAGCCTTCACTTTGTCGTGATCCATAGGATGGGGATGGACCAATAGCCTAAGTCCCCACCTTGAGACAGGTGCTCAGAGCTAGCTTTGGAGACCCAGTTTTTCCTAAGGAAGGTCCACAGATCTCTTCTGGGCTGAGAAGACATCTAGAAACAGGGCCAGAAAGAAGCCACTACAACTGTTTTAAGTTAAAGTCACTTGACTCTCAAGGCCACATTTAAGGTGCTCTATTCTAAATTAGGAAGTGGAAAAATTTCTTTTGGTCCTCATTTGAACCCTTGATTCTGCTTTTGTGTTACTTTCAGACGTTAAATTAAAAACAGATGAGATCAACAGATTGGCAGCATCAACACTTTTCAGAATATTTCTTTCTAAACCCAAGACTCCTAGTTTGCAACACCGTTTTCGGCATGGGTAGCTAGCTGGCCATTATACCGATGACTGCTCACCACCCTTAGCCTTGATCCCGAGTCCAGAGAGTGGAGCTCCTCCTGTGTAAACTACAAAGCTCTAGGCCTCTCTGTGTAAGATACTTTCCGCCAGCATCATTCATCGAGACCTGCTAAAATCTAGTCTGGGCCCATTCCCCCGAGAGTCCACACCATTGATGGCTCCAGTTTCTGCCACGTGACACTGATGTAGCTGGACCTTGTTCATTTCCAATGTCAGGACAGCGTCTAGATAGCTAAGATTCTGGATGTTGTCTCAACCTTCTGTGAGTTTTGGACGTTGAGTGGCTGCTTTTCTTTTACACAGCACAGTATCAACCTCTGGTTAGAATTGCCCTGGTCATTTTGCACGACTGATTGTTTCATTCCTGCCTGAAAAACTTAATTCTGTTTAGTTTTTCACTGAAGCAGATTTATCTAGACTTATCATTCATCTTTTATTTCCCTTAAAAAGAGGCTAGGCCAGTTAGAAAGTGTAAGTCCTGGGGGAAAGGATGAAACAAAATAGATACGTTACCAAGGCTTTTTATGCACAGAAAGAGGGAATGCCAGGAACAGTTTAAAAACATCTTTATAGTGTGATGTTTCTTGACACCTTGTAGATAGGTGATATTTTTGTCTTCTACTGATAAGATATTTCTTTTAAAAATATTTGAGAGTTTGTAGATGTTTGAGAGGTAGCAGCATGGAGACTGGGCTTCGGACTGAGAGGAGTGAGTTGGAGAACAAGGTCATTGTAAACTGGGGGATGCAATGGGAAGGATCATTATAAGGATAAATGCTTACATAATTTAGCATCCACCATAAGTTTTCCAGAATGTGATGGATAGCCGAGGCTACAATCAAGTTTCTTGACCACACAGATACCCTTCATTCTACTATGGGAGGGGTCAAGAGAAAAACCAAAATGAAGCAGGAGAGGTGGGACTGGGAGCCGAGAGCAGGCTCTAGTGAGTCAAGGAAATTGCTTAACTAAGCACTTTAGCATCACACAGGGACTAATGAGATGAAATACAGACAGACAGATCGTTCTGCTGCTTCCTGAGAGTGTCTCCGGAAGTTCTCAGTGTGGAGTTCTGGAGTAGGACCCCAAACAGAAGTCATGGTCCACAGACTTCATCCAGGCCAGGTTTCCATTCTCAGTGTCTGTGTTAGCTACTTACTGCTACAACAAGATGCTCACAGTTAGAGAGTAACCCTTCAAGGTGCGGATGCGTGGTGGCAGGAGTATTAGGCTGTTTGTTACACTGCAGTCAGCAGCAGGGAGCAGAGGGGTGAGGGCTGATGCTTGTCTCGTTTTTGCCACTCTTTCAATTCAGGACTCCAGCCCGTGGAACGGTGCCTCCCATTGTTGGGGGGGGTATCTTCCCGCCTTAGCAAACCCAGTCGAGAAAGCACTGCACAGATGTGTCAGTTGGCTTGCCTTCCAGGTGATTCTAGACGTTTGCCAAGTGAACCATCACTATTGACCATTACTGTCTCTTTCAGGCTGCTTTAGAGGCAGGGTGCAAAGCCAGGAAAGGCACAAACAAGTTTACTCCCCCACGTTCCTGAAGACGCCAACAGGTTTCCATATGCTCTTTGTCCCTTTCTATGGAGCCCTGGCGGTGACAGGTTAATGTTGGGGCCTGCTCTTCCCATGCTGTCTAGATAGTGCAGACAAGCCTGGAATGACATTGGCTGAGTTGTGGCCATGAAGAAAGCATAACAACAATACCATCGGCATAATAAAGTGGAGAGAGCAATATCAGCCAATGGCCTGGAAACACAGAGAATTTAAGGAGCATCCAGGACCAATGAGGTGTAACTGCTCCAGTGTTTTAAGTTGATGGGAGTCAGTCAGCCAGCAGGCTGAGATGGCCCAGAATAGCACATGCAATTGGAGGCTGAAATGGCTAAGAGTAGAAAGCACAGTTATTCGGAAACCACGAAATTAAAAGTTGAAGCAACAGCCTATTGAGTAGCAACTGTCTGGGTGTCACAGTTGAGTCTTCTGAGTTGACAGCAGGCCAGACAGGGCAGCATTGCGGAGGTTGGAAGTGGGCCACCGTGAAAGCACGTCCCTGTAGACTGTGCGAGATAAATATTAGATAGGAGGCTGCCAGACAACCAGAAATCATACCCGAAGGTGAGCAACAGTGATCGTGTGCATTATTTATCAAGTGCTTATTCACCATAGGCCAAGCATTTACTTCATACTTGTACTAATCTTCAGTCAGCTATGGAAGGCGGCAGTTTGAACATCGCTTCAAGGAGGTAGCTTACTCTCCCGTTAGCAGTGGCAGCTCTGTTTGGATCCATATTTACTTGGCCTCAAATTCTAGGTTCGCATTGTGGCTCATTTCTACGAGCCATCCTATTAGTACGAAGAAAGGACTTTGATTCGCTTTCTGATAAAGGTGTGATTGGAGGTGTTATTATGACAGAGCCAGGTGGGACACGTATTGCATTGCTAAAATGAGAACAGTTGCATCCTGTAGGACCCTCAGCACCTTCTGATTGCGATCTCTTAAGGTGCATGCATCTGAAAATTAAGCTCTTGAGTTGCCACATCGCTCGTGGTAGAATAAGAACACAGACAGCCTCATATCATCGCCCAGTCAGGTCTTGAATTAGTCTTACTGCCTTAAGACTTTGATGCCTTCATGTCTGTAGTGGGTGTTACATGACTGCCCATGGGCACTGCCCTGCCTCTCGTCCTTCATGCTCATCTCCTGCACAAGGACATATGCACCATGGCTCTCAATGGCTGCTTCATAACACAATCCTTTTTCAAAACGGATAGAGTCCTACTGGGAGATTTGTAGTCAGCATGTTGGCAGCCCCAACTATGTTGCTACAATCTCTTAGCTGTGGCTCCCTTATGATGCACCGACTTTAGCATCTGACCTGCTGCAGAAACTGCAGGGTGCTATAGAAACATGTCAGCCTGGATCTGGAAATGCCTCTGTTATATATTTTCTGTGAAACCATGTGTTAACAGAGGAGTCTCATTCCTCCTCTGTGAAAGTGATATAGCAGCGTGGTTCACCTACTGAACGTCTCTGAGGATCTGAATGGCACTGGGACCTGTCTTTTCTATATTGCCACAGGTCATCTCCTATGACCCCAAATTCTCTCTCTTCTACATTTTGTTCTCTGAAGAGGATTTTTCTCCTCTGTGTGTGAGTGTGTGTTTATGTGTGTGCTCATGCACATATGTGTGGGTATAGGTATGTAGGTAGTTTAGAGAACAGATCACAGTGTCTTTCCTTAGGTGATTTCTATCTTCTGTTTGAGCCAGGGCCTCTTATTATCTTGGAACTTTGCCACATAGGTAAGGCTAGCTGGCTAAACTTTCACCACCTTTACGGGCCATTTCTCACCTCTGCCATTAACGGCATGAGC
Organism: Dicrostonyx torquatus; assembly: GCA_028555095.1. Taxonomy (NCBI): domain Eukaryota; kingdom Metazoa; phylum Chordata; class Mammalia; order Rodentia; family Cricetidae; genus Dicrostonyx; species Dicrostonyx torquatus. The sequence goes on along the minus strand of JAQHUG010000250.1, from coordinate 1,398,439 downwards.
TACTGCACCTGGCTTTCCATGTAGGATCTAGCGCTCTCAACTTGGGTTGCATACATGGGAGGCAAATGCACTACTAACTGAGGTATCTCCACAGACCCATGGCCAACCTTTTCATTTTGTTTTATTCTTAAAATAATTTATTTTTCTTCTCTCATATATTATACCCTGATCACAGTTTCCCCTCCCTCCTCTCCTCCCACTCTCTCCCCCACCGCCCCTCTTCCCCAGATCCTCTTCTCCTCTGTTTCTCTTCAGAAGAGACAGGCCTCCCAGGG
>JAQHUG010000250.1:1336406-1397661 GCA_028555095.1 Dicrostonyx torquatus | reverse complement strand
CAGCCCCTCCTCCATGCCGTGTTGCTGAGATGGCAAGAACCTCACCTGGATTTGAGTTATAGCACAAGACGATCACCTTCACCACCGAATAGAAGAATGAGCTGATGACACAAAGTTTGATGTGTATGGAAGGGGGGTGCATCTAGGAGGACCTGGTATGGAATTCTCAAAGAACTTGTGTCAAAGAGAGAGAGAAGAAAGAGTGAATTGTATCCATATAGGAGACAGGCTTGTAGTCACTGTGGCTGTGCACGTGGAAGGAGACCTGTCGTGGGTCACCTCATCTAGAATATAGAGGTAAAGGAGCCTACAGCATGGCCATAAGCCCATCCTAGCATGCTTGCGTTACTGTTTCACATCTGTAACCACAGAAAACTCTCCAAAATATGCACTCATGGTCCCCAGAGCAGAGCAACATCAAGAAAATCATAACACCGAGTAGCTACATACCTCCTTTGTCCTGGCAAATTATACTAGATACTTAGATGTAAGATAATAAGAAATGGCCTCACCTTCCCATGGTTTATATGTCACTGTGGGGGCCAGAAAACATTTTCTCCTATTCCCTCTCTGTTGCATGTTGTCAGTTTTGTAGCCATAGAGTATACATGCACATATGGAGGAACACAGCTGTGCTCATAGGTATAGAAACAGACAGGGACCAAATGGACCGCTAGCCTGCTTACTGTCCAAGAGGGAGAAAGGAGTTTTTAAGCATATCATAACAGGGTGTACGTAATGACATAGGGACATAAGCAATGCAGAGGAGAATGCTACAGCAGGGAATCTCGACCCCAGTGCATCAGTGGTTAGAACAAACATCACTTTGTTTTGAAAGACTGTCCTGTTCACTCTAAGGTGTTCAACAACCTTTGCTGGCTAGATGCTCCTAGTGAGCCTCAAACCAAGGTTATGGCAATGAAAAATAATCCCAGCTCTGATCAAATGTCTGCAGGGTTGAAAGTCACCACGAACTGAGAACTATTAGTCTAGGATCAGGAATCACATTGACGAGAAGAAAAGTCTGAAATATTCTTACCAAGAAGGAGGTTCTTCACTAAGGTATGGAAAGATGGACAGGAGTTAATCTTACAGGAAAAAAAATGTGGGTAGGGAGAACAGGAAATTTTAAGCAGAGGGCAGGAGTTGTGTACTGTACTGTGTACTGTGAAATACTGTAATCCAGCGAAGGATTATAAATCACTGTGTGAGTGTGGTGTGTGTATGTGTGTGTGTGTGGTGTGTGTGTGTGCGCGCGCGCGTGCGTGCGCATGTGTGTCTGTGGATCTGTATATAGTTGTTAGAGAATGAAGTGAGAGATAAAGAAAGAAAAGTGCAAAAAGAGAGGACCACAGACTGGTTCCTTGTGTGTTGGGCTAAGGAGATTAGATGTTGCTAAATAATGACAAGGAAGAATCACAGTACTCTGAAGGGTAGTGGATTAGTGGTGAATAGCAATGTACATGGTGAGCTTCCAGTATTATCAAAGCTGCTACCCTGGCTGCCCTTAATTATAGCATAGCAGTAATAGCAAGCTTGTGTATTTCTGGATGGTGCCCCATGTGGGCCAGTAAGTGAATTTAAATAAGATTATAAGTAGAAATCAAAATGCACTCACCAACAGTTGCTTTAGGATATGCTAGGGCAGATTTTATAATTTCATGCTGCTGGCAGGATCTTCTGGTACTTGATAAACTTAATAAAACAGGAGTGATATAGTGATGCCACTGAGCCCTGGACCCGAACTCCCCAGAGTGTATTCAATGAATAAAAATAAGTGTTCCTGCCTGAGAGTAAAAGAGAACATCCAGGGGCCAGTCATTGGCCCGGTAGTTACATCCTTTCCAACACAGTGATAACAACCTACCCAGGGGCTCATGCGTGTCCAGGGTTTGAAGGGTTTCTGTATACTATTCAAGTTTTAGGTACAAGGGGAAAGCAAGATTTAGTGTTGCATTTTAAAAAAAAAAACAGCTCACTCATGAAAGATAGGGACCTCTGGTGAAGCCTGTTTCATCAGAAGTCAGGCTTTGGAGGGTAAGGAGAGTACCTTAGGCTTATCTGGAAAGGAATGTCTTTAGTCAGTACAGTTTCTTCATCTTTGAGGCTTATTGTTTGGGGAAATTATAATTTATTAAAATAGAGAGCCAACTGCTGGGAACTCCTGTGTATACTCAGCAGCAGTTAGGTTCATATCGATTCTTTTTATTTATCCTGAATTGATATAAAGGAAATATAAACACCAGAATGTTTTTCCTACAAATACTTCAGGGGTTACTGCATTTAAGAATGTTCTTTCTATATTTCTGCTGTTTTTCAAGAAGTATATTATCTAATTTTAAACTTACAAGACCAGGTATATAGTTCAGTGGTAGAGTACTTGGTTAGTCTGTCACTTGATTGTTTTTTTTTTATAGACTTACAGTGAATAAAAAGGTTGCCTTTATCTCATGTAGTAATGATTCATTCATTGACCATAATTAAGTTCTGTGGATAAACCCAGTCAAGTGGTCGAATAATTTCCTGTCTGCCACGAGAGGCAGGTGTTGCAGAGGTGTGCAGCAAGAGTGTGGAGACGGGGTACAGGGGACAAGTTCAATGAGATTGGCACATCACGGGATCCTCAAAAGACTTAGTCAATGAGGTCATTTGGGGGCAATGGGTAAGAGCACTCCCACGAGTTAATTACCTACATTTGTGTGTGGAGAGAAGGAAAGGTTTAGCATATTACTCCACATGTTGTAATTAGTCAATCAAATTTGGCTCTTTATTATTGTTATTAGATCTAGAGTCATTTTGTTAATGCTTCCAGGTAATTGAAGAACGAAGGCAAAATACAATAGGGGAACAGCACAGAGAGGAATTCTGACCCCCTCTAGAGGAAGACGTAAAAGGAATACTCTGTTTTATACAGCAGCTCTCTAAAACACTCTCTGGAAGACTTTGTGCAGATAGCCCCCCTTCTTCAAAGGTGTTCTGTCATCTGGTATGGTTGTGTGGGTCAAGAGAGGTACACACATGTCAGTAATCTACCTGGGATGATTTACCCAGCACTGATATTTATTTATTTATTATTACTATGACTGCAAAGCATAGCTAGGTGTGAAGAGTAAGCGAGAGGTGTTAATCGGTTCCTTCAAAAAGACTCACAGTCTTCTAATCTGCATTTTTATTGGTTTTACATTTACTCTACCACATTAAAAAATTAATCAAACAGATAAATGTAGTCACAAAATATTTAAAAATAGCCACGAGTGATCAAGAATAGAGAGGGAGACAGGACATTGGTGAACTTTTGGCCAAACTCAATCCAGTCTCTATACATGAGAAATGAGCAAAGAAAAGAAAGTCCCATAGAAGCTGCTGTAGATTAAGGCAGGGGAATTGTCCACCAGGAAAAGTAGGGAGAAAGCCTACAACACCATGTAGTGTGTGAAAGAAGGGCAGACTACTGGAATTGGACTCTGTCATTTTTTCTGTACTGGGAATCGATTCCAGAGCTTGAAGAAGCTGAGCAAGTGCTCAACTACTGATATATTTTTAAAAATATGATTTATGATTTGAGAACTTCATATATATATATATATATATATATATATACACACAATATATATTTTTCTCATTTCCCTCCCATTCCTTCCACCATTACCCACATCTTCCTCTCAACTTCTTATCTTTTTTTTACTTATTTTCTAATTCTCCACTGGATCTAATTAGTGCCTGTGTGTGTATGTGTGTGTGGCCATCCACTGGGTATAGCCATATGGTTGAAAACAAATGACTCTCCCCTTTCTCAGCAGGGTAAATTTAAGATGTAAGAGCTAACTAGGAATATGCCTAAACTATTGGACAAAGAATGCTGCAATTAATATAGTTTCTGTATGATTTTTCGGGTCTGGGTGGTCAGGAAACAAAGGCACAGTCTTAGTTTATATGTCTCTACAATGTTCCTTGAGTTTGAGGGCAGGTGTATTTGTGTGTATGTCTGTGTGATATGAACACCCCACCATCTACACTGTGTTTGTGTGTATATCTCTGTGTGATGAGCACCCCACCATCTGCACTGTTTATGTGTATATCTGTGTGGTATGAGCACCCCATGGTCTGCACTGTGTTTCTGTGTCTGTCTGTGTGGTGTGAGTACGCCAAGGTCACTTCTCTCCACTTTGGTCAATTGTGAATCTTTGTATTGACTGCCAGACCCTTCAAAAAGAAGACTGAGAGCCACATTAGTTTTTGGATAAGGATACTTAGATTTATTAATTTTATTTTATGAATGAGTGTTTTTCCTGCAGGTATGTATACATACTACATGAGTGTGGTACCTATGGAGGTCAGAAGGAGGTAGTGGATCTCATGGAACTGGAGTAATTAATGGCTGTCAACCACCCTGTGTGTACTGGAAATCATCCCCCAGTCCTCTGCAAGAGGAACATGTCCTTTTAACTATGAGCCATCTCTCCACTCCCAAGTTAACTATTTAGAAGTATCACTGATACTATGTCCATTTAGTTAAAAGATAGTAGTGAGTTCTCCTGTAGGGCCTAGGACCTCCCCAGCTTTCTATCATAAATTTGAGACAGTATCCCATTATGTAGTTCAGGTTGTCCTCAAATTTCTGATCTTCTTGTATCAGCTTCCCAAGGGCTAAGGAATCTAGGCAAGCATCACTATGTTGGTTGTCATTTCTTGGGATATTTTCTTTCCCCTTAAAGTTGGTATTTTCCTCATAAGGAAAGAAGAGTGGGCCATTGGCAGGAGAGAAAGTGAAGGTGCAGTAAAACAGCCAAAGTAGAATACCATAAAAAAAATGTCTCAGCACTCCAGTTCATACTACTTAAACGTATTACTTATTGGGTTTCCACAAATAGTTTTGGTCCAGTAAACTTATTCTATGGATTCTTGTTTTAAATAACTGAGATACAAGCAAGTTTAATCATTAGTTCAAAAACTACATAGCTAGATAGGAATAGAGCTATATGAGGGAATGAAGCCAAGAAAAGGGCACCCAGATCTCTGCTAAGAGGCATAAATTGAGTTCATCATCGTGAGCCTACGAAACATGGATTCATATCTATTTCCATTCCTGGGGAACTTGTAACCTGGTATCTCAAAGGGTCACTCACTGCCTAATTCTATCCTCATACAATGGTGAAACAAGAGGTAGGAAGGCAGAGTCATTTCCTCAAGGAATATCAGACATCCAGCACTCTAAGGATTACATAGTTGCTACCCCAAGACCCAACTTTGAGTCCTTGGACAGGAAAATACATGTGTTGTGTCCTATAGTCAGGCTGGGAGATCCTGATAAATACATTTTCTCACCATGTTTTTTTTACTATGAATTCATCACCAGATTCCAACCCACACTCAGATATTTGTTCTTCAGTAAATAGAATATAATAGATATAATAGATACTGGCTCTTCAGTAAATAGAATATAATAATAAAAAACCAGAACCCTGAGTGCTTTTAAGACTTGTAGGAAAGCCTAAGGCATTAGAGAATTTGTCCATGGATAGTAACTTATCAAACAAGTGGGGTTTGTGATATAGGTTTATGAAAGTGGCATAAGAACAAAGACAGGAATAAGGTAGAAACTCATTCTAGGACAAATTGGTGCATGTGGCAGACTATTGGGCCAGTGATTTTAAACAGATTGCACTGAGGAAAGGTCTTGGACCTCCAAATTTGGCTGAAGTAGCTGAATAGTGACAGGAGGGGAGAGAACTAATACCCAGTTTGGGGGGAGTCCAAGCATAGGAGAGCTCAGAATTCTGAGGTACAGTCAATGGTGGGTCACAAACTACACAGAGTCAAGGCATAAACGGTAAGGATATGGACAAGAGACATTGAGCCTCTTCTGTGGCACATGCCATCTGGTACAAAGTTGAGGTTGAAGTATTGCTGCTGAGAGTCAGAAACCCCGCTTAGAGTCAGGTATTTGATCCCACCTCTGCCTTGCGAACATCTGGAAAGGTAAGCTTCTGAAGGCTAGTTTCCTTAGAGATTACATAACTGCTCTCCACACTCTGCCAACTAAGAGCTAGAGTAATGGTCAGTGTCGATATAAAAGCAAATATTTTGGTATTTTTACTCCCCAGGACTGTGTGACGTTAAAGACCATGGATCTAAGAGGAGAGCAACAATGAACACCTGTGAAAACACAAGGCAAGGGAATGAAGGTGGTATGGAATCAGATGTGAAAGGCTGGGAAGTTGGCTCCTATTAGAGGTTTCTACTTAATTGGATCATCTAAGTAATTAAACTGCCGGAGAGGGGCCCAAAAAACTTCGCCCATGTCTTAGAGCCATTACTTGTGTCATAAATTGCAAGGGAGTTGACTGAAGAGTTAGGATGGATCAAGTCATTTTGTCTGAATTGCAGCTACAGTTTGAGGTTTAGTTCAATAGGGCAATATTTGCCTGACATTCAGGAGGCTCTGTGTTCAATGCCCAACACTGAATCAGAACTCAGTTTTAAACATAGCCCCTGATTTTGAGCATGACATGCAGGTTCATGGCTGATAGTCATCCAAGCATGCACCTAAACTCAAGAGCTATGCCTATAATGTATGATATATATGTATGTATGTATGTATGTATAAAAACTAAGAGGTCTGATGTAACGGATAAGTTATGTAATCTCTCTCTCTATCTAACTATCATATTACTGAAATACTACCTTTCATTCCCATTTAAAAGCTTATATTCACTTCAATAGTAGTTGTACAGTAAGAGCAAATCAAGTAAAACCTTGCTCTTTGTGGGGATTTTAAGTTAAATTTGTTCATATTATTGGATCAGGCATTTATTAGTATACCAGAAGTATTTTATTGCACAATTTAAGAAAACTTTACGTAAAAAGTGGTCTGGTTTCTAACTATTGGAGACATGGAGTAAAATCAACTTACCAAGCACATGAAACATTTTAGGTATCTCGATAAAGGTTATTGTACTCAGTCCCCAGGACAGCATTGGTGTATTCTCTGTACTGTTCAGATAAGGAAACTGGGGTGTGTCACGCTAAGGCGGCTTGTTTCTGATATTCAGAACTAGGGAACGGGTACGTAATGACCCCAGTGCTGCTTCCTGACCTTGAAACCTGTGGGTCAGATTGCTGGTGTAGAAGAGTGCTTCCATGAGCCTGGAGTGTGCTGGGAGGCCAAGGGGAAGAATGGGGCTGGGGATGCAGCTCAGCGGTATACGCATTTTAGTACAGGTTCAATCCTTAGAGCTACCGTCTCCTGAGTCACGAAGAACTAATCATGAAGAACACGCAGGATCTTTTACGTTATTTTAACCATGTAGTTTTCCTTTTAAAACAATCTTTTAAAAATATTACATACCAATCCCAATTCCCTCTCCCCCCCATCCTCCTGCTCCCCCCACCTCTGCCCATCCCACCCCCATCCACTCTTCAGAGAGTGTGGGGCCTCCCATGGGGAGTCAACAAAGTCTGTCACATCCTTTGAGGCAGGACCAAGGCCCTCCTCCCTGTATCGAGGTTGAGTAAGGTATCCCTCCATAGGAAATGGACTCCAAAGAGCCAGTTGATGTACTAGGGATAAATATTGGTTCTGTTGCTAGTGGCCCCACAAACTGCTCAAGTTACACACTATCACCTACACTTAGAGGGCCTAGTTTGGTCTTATGCAGGTTCCCTAGCTATCAGTCCCACTAGTTCAAGTCAGCTGTTTCTGTTGGTATACCCATCATGGTCTTGGCCCCATTGCTCGTAATATCGCTCCTTCCTCTCTATGTTTGGACACCAGGAGTTCGGCCCTGTGCCTAGCTGTGGATCTCTGCATATGCTCCCATCAGATACTAGATGAAGGTTCCTTGATGACAATTAAGGTAATCATCAATCTGATTACAGGGGAAGGCAGTTTAGGTACTCTCTTCACTACTGCTTAAATTCTTAGTTGGGGTCTTCCTTGTGGATTCCTGTGAATTTCCCCAGTGCCTGGTTTCTTGCTAACCCCATAATGGCTTCCTCAATCAAGATGTCTCTTTCCTTGATTTCCCTCTTTGTCCTTCACCCAACTCGATCTTCCTGATCCCTCATGTTCCCATTTTCCTCTCCCCACTTCCCTACCACCCTTCCCTGTTCCCTCACGATGACAGGTTACTAAAGAGATTTTGTCTACTTCCCCTTCCTAGAGGGATCCATGTATGTCTCTCTCAGGTTTCTCCTTGTTTCCTGTCTTCTCTGGGGTTGTGGATTGTAGGCTGGGTATCCTTTGCTTTTAAAATAGGTACTCTCATGGTTACACTGAATGTTTAATGTTTTGTGAGTTTAGGCATTTAACACAATGTTCCTTTTCCTTCCTGATTTATCATTAAGTTGACTATCATCTTTTTGCTGTGTTCCTTGTTAGTCCGCTGGCCTGTAACCATAAATCAGTTCTGTGCTGCATTTCCTCATGGGGTGATGAAGGCCATAATTTCACCCTCTTTCTTAAATCAGAATTTCTTTCTGTCATGAATGAGCCTAACAATAGAATAACTGTTTAGAGTCCCATTAGCCATAGATGACATGAGGTGAACAAAATAATGAGATCTACTGCTTATGCAGATAATAACAGCTTTGAGTTATAATAACAGTTTAAACTAGTAGTAATTATTACTGTAATATATAAGAAAATATTAAATATTAAACATCACAAATATTAAATTTACTAATGCTAAATATAAATGGTACCAAATATTAAAGCAATAAAATATTACTGAACATTAATAAGTGACTTCATTTATATGATTTAATGCAAATTATTTTATGCAGCCATGGTTGGCCTCAAATTCCATCTGTAGTTGAAGATGACCTTGGAATTCTTATCCTCCTACCTCTACCACACAGAGTACTGGGATTATAGATGTCTACTATCATATCCAATTTATGCTATGTTGGATACGGATCCCATGTATTTATGAATGTTAGGCAAACACTCTAGCACAGAGTCACATTTCTAGTCCATACTGTAATGCATTTTTAAAGTGATATTATATGCCATATATCATCTAGATAGGCTCTGATAGATGTAGTTAGGGATATTTTATTCTACCGATCAAAGACACATTAAAAATATTTCCCAAAAACATTCTTTCTGGCTGATTTTATAGTAAGATAAATACATTATATAATAAGAAGTGTAAGAACCTTGAATAACTAATATATTATGCATATTTTCAATTTATATCAGAAAATTAAATGAAACAGACAAGCACACCTTGAGGATCCTGTTAGGTGCTGATGAGAGAGATAAAGATGAACAAGCCATACACCCAGGAGGAGCCTGCCATCTGGGAGAGATGATGCTTACATTCCTGGAAAAAATAACTATGAATGATTTGAATGATAGTTCTGAGCTGTTCTAGATGATATGTCTCTAGGGAATGTACCTAATTGATGGATAGCTAGAAATATTCAGGGGAGAGTAAAATGATTGGGTTCAGTTACACTGCAGAGTTAAGAAGCTTTACTGAAGATGTAGGCATTTTAGTAAGGCTTTCAAGAACCCCAAATTCTCCTTGCAGGATCAGTAGAACATGGTCCTTCTGTTGGGCTTGGACAGACTAAAGTTTATGTTTATCTAAATGCTGATTTCTAAGCCTGCTTGTTACACAAGGGTGAATCTGTAAAGAAGAGAGACAGCCTATGATAGGCATAGTGCCTCTCCACAGTAGATCGTTAGCATGCACTCTTGTTCTTTCTCCTTTGCTCCCTCAACTCAGAAAGGGCCATTGAAAAGCAGGAGGAAGCGAGAGAAGTTCACAGCTAACATCGACAAACGAGAGACAACATGAGAGGAGTCTAGGTTACCTCGTTCAAAACGACGGTTTCCAGCACCATCAACTTTCATCTGAGGTTTTCATTTTGTTTTCAATAGCTGAATAGTATTGCGTTGTGTGGAGGTGCATTTTCATTATCCATTCTATAGCTGATGGATATTTAGATGACATCCATATCCTGGATATTGTGAATAAAATAGCATTGACCATAAATGAGCTGACAGCTCTATAGTAGGAAATAGAGTTCATTGAGTAAAGCCCAGGAGTGTCATATCTGGATCATAGAGTAGGTTTGTTCTAACTTTTAGAGAAACCTGCACACTGGTGTCTATAGTAGCTGTGGCAACCCGAACTTCTACTGTCCGGGAATAAGTGCTTGCATTTCTCCACAGCTACACTGGCATTACCATTGTTTGTTGTTTTGCTCTTAGCCACTCTGACTGGGGCAAAAATGAAATCTTATCTATGTTTCATTTAAAATACCCATAGAGGCTAGAAAATTACAAAGGGGCCAGGAGAGTGTTTTCAAGGGAGGCGAGATAGAATTTATATAAGCAGAGAAAGAATAGTTTGGGGATAAGGAATGGGAGGGCTGGGTAAAGGAAAGAATATGGAGGGGATAACTAACACTAAAGGCCTTTTAAAATGTCATATGGAAACCTACTATTGTAGAAACTCCTTTAGCTATATCTATATTTATACTATATTTGCAGACATGTAAGACTAGTTTAAATGGAGTTATGCTATGAAAGGGCAAAAAGTGCCTCTACTAGACATCATAGGATAACAAATAAAGAAAGCCCAGTGATAGAAATGGATTGTTTCTTTTGGAGCAATTGGCCAGGGAGGTCTTGCATTTCTCCAAACATTGCAGGTTATTGCCAGTGCTCTTGCTTCCTTCCCAGACTGTGATGGTAATATACTAGCACTGAGTACAATAAATTCTTGAGTCATAAAAAATGGAGAAATCAAGATCATACTCACTTAGATGCTTCATCCACACTGAATAGCTCTCAGAGTATTGGCAGCTGCTATGCAGAATAGCAGAGGAGAAAGGCAATCATGATATTATCTAGCTGTTAATGCTGAATGTCACAAAATGACAGGCCAGGCGAGATATGCCCAATAATTCAAAAGTGGGCATGAACGTCATGTGAGTGGCTAACAACTTTCTGATTAGATCTAAGCCCCATTTCATAAGATGAAATCGATACTGACACCATTATCAAAATGAAGAGACTGTGCCTAGACAGATGAGAGGCCTCAAGGGAAAGTCTACTTCTCTACTCTTCTGAACTGACAGCACTTTTTGAAGAGGAACTCATAGAGACCCACGCAGGGCCCATGACCTCTGCTTCAGTCTCTGTGAACCCAGATGAACACTGCTTAGTCGATTCAGTAGGCCATGTTCTTCCAGGGTCCTCCATCCCTCTGACTACTACAGTCTCGGCTTCCCTTCTTAAAACATCTCTTAATAATGCATTGTTATACCCAATTAACTACAGGATCTCCTGTAATTGTCCTCAGAGATGCTTTTTTTTTTTTTTGCAACAGGCGGTAATGAGACAGACAACTGGTCAAGTGAAAGAATATAAGACCTGGTGAAACTCTGAGCTCTAAGTGGGACGTCTATATCACACCTTCTCCTCCCAAGGTGCAGGGATTATCATGGAAGAAGTATGGAAGAGTCAGACTCAGAATTAGTGGATGGCTACAATGAAATCGTGGTTCTAGGCATAGCATGACAGTTGTTCATTTGAACTCACAACAGTTGGGCCAACACGTACAATGCCTGCGCAATTCAAGGACAAAATTCTAACATGGAGAAGGGAAACTGTCATGAAGTTCTATCTCTAGATAAAAAGCTACAGACATCTGATAGATGCTGGGTGATCAGAGAGTCAGTTTCCCAGCAGACTGGCCATGCCCCTCTGCTGGAGAGCCACATATCCAAAAGTGTTAAAGAAAAAAAAAAACACAAAATCAGGTCTGGAAATAAAGAGGAAATAGATCCTTGGAGAAGTTTTCAGAGGGACATGAATACGATCAAAATCCATTTTACAAACTTTTCAAGTACTAATGAAAATGTGGGTCATCAGAAGCTGTACTACGTGGCTATGTGGGTCATCAAAAGATGTACTGCGTGGCTATGTGGGTCATCAGAGGATGTACTACGTGGCTATGTGGTATGTGTGGCTCAGCTTGGATTTGTGTCTGCTCTAATTTGAGAAGCATGTGAAAGCGACAGAAGTTGCATGTTGAGCCATTGTACTCTTGCAGTCCTCTAGTTATATCTGACTGTTTGTTGCCATTTGTTTACCTGGAAGGAAGGGGACCTGGATGGAAAAGGCAGACATCCAAGAGAGGAACACTTGAGCAGACACCTGACAGTGCCCAATGTCTGCCTACAGTTTTGTTTGTGAGCTCGTTGGGAAGAGATGCTGATAGAAGTCAAGGGACTGCTTTTGATGAGGGTTCATAAGACAAGGATGTCCTGAGTTCTTTCATCTGGGGACTCTAATTGTCCTTGATAGGGCTCGACAAATGTAGTAAGCCTTTCAACTCCCTTTCACAAACCAATGTTGTTCACATCCTGTGTCTTACAGGCTTCAGGAGAGGTTTTGGCATTAGGTGGTTTGCGAAGCCTGGTGTAAAAGCAAGGTTTCACCCATACCTGGGGAGAGCTGCCATATTGGCAGAAGTGGGCACAAGGGCAGCCATCCTATTTCCACTTAAAGAATGCTTCCTAAAGTGCCAAGGGTCAGTGGACCAAAATGTTTCGTTTTGGCTCTGTGTAAACCAGAAGGAGGTACCTGGTAGTCCAGTCATGCCACTGTCCTATAATGGGGATACGAAAACTCAGACAAATCTGAGCCACCCCTCTGTAGACTCCATGCCCAGTGCCTATATGTATACATAGTGCCTATATGTATACACTGTGAGCCCACGACCTGGACAATGGGGAAACATGGCTTCTCAGGACCTGTGAGGATAGCTGACCATAGTTACCAGATGCTATGAACAGCAACGGTGTTGGTTCCTGGAAGGGGAAAATTGCTAAGCTGCATTTGTTGGAGTAAAAGTTCAGTAATTTCAAGGCAGATTATGGAGGACAGTTGCTGTTGTAATGCTAATGGAAAGTAAAAGTTTCTTTCCTCTCTTTTATTTAAATGTTTGTGTTATTCCTGCAGAAAATACATTAGTATTATAAATAATTTTAAAATACAGAGACTCTGGAATGAAATAGTAAACATAGTCCTCGATTCCAGAAATGACATTTTATATCTGTATATATATATGTATATATACATATATATCTAATATTTTACAATGTTATATATTGTATAATCTATTTTTCTCTTCGTTCACCAATAGAAAAGAATCTTCTCCCATATTGTAAATATAAATTCACAATATTTTAACCATATTTTTCATTCTTTTTATACATTGTGATTTGTCTAAATAATCGTGATCGTAAAAAAAAAACATTTATTTAGTTATAACATTTTCAAACACAGGGACAAAGATGAGGTAAACATCCTTGAGAAAACATGACTGTTGTGTAAAGAAACAATTCCTTAGCTACGCCTCCTGGTGTCACAACAGAGAATAGACTCTACCTCTGCAGGGGGAAATGTTATTGTCCCCCCCCCCTTGATAGTTAATCCAGTCACGCTGAGTAAATAATCACTCCTCAAGAAGGCAGGGCCATATTAGGCCATACTAAGCATACAAGAGGAATAGCTATTACTTTAATTATATATATATATTTTACTCCCTGAAGTCTCTACTACCACAAGAGTTGATTGGTTCTGATTATTTCTTGAGTCCAGCATCTTTCCCTTTTTCTCTTTCTATCTCTTTTGTAAGTCTGCTTCCGCTAATACCCCCTAATACTGTGAACTTGTTTTCTCAAAAGCTCTCCTTCCTGCCAGGTAGCAACTTTTCCACCACGGGGCTGACCTCCATAACAGCCCAACTCAATGGCATTGCCCTCCTCCTCCTCTTTTTCTTCCTCTTCCTCCTCCTTCTCCCTTTCTCCTTTCCTTCTCCTTCTCCTCTTATTGTTCCTCCGCCGCCTCCTGTTTTTCTTTTTCTCCTCTTCCTAGCTCTTCCCCTCCCCTGGGTTAATCCCTCCTTCCTTTCCTCCATCCCCTCCCTCCTCTTTACTCTAGGCAGCTGTTTAAATTTAATGTCTGACTGTTCCTTAGTTTCTATTTTAAACTCTAATGAAAATGTTCTCTAGCTTTGACTGTTTAAGAGTCCAAACAGGGATCCTGACTGTCCCAGTGAGTGACATAGGTATCCAATCCCAGATACTCAGGAAGCTCAGGCAGTAACATTGATAATTCAACTGATTAGTTCAACTTAGTGAGACCCTGTCCAAAAAATTAAAATTTAAAAATAAATGAGAATGTAGTTCTGTTGTGAATTAGCTCAATATGGGAATGAACCAGGCCAGCTTAAAGATAACAATTATATTTTTAATGGTTATATGGGGAAACTCACACCACAAGAATGGGGAGTCTAACTTCCTCTGTGTCCAGTGGGAGGTTCCCTGAGAGAGGGCACACCTGGTCCCTCTCAGTTTTTCTTCCTAGGTTCCAGGTAGCCATGGTAGAGAATTTTGCCTAACATGTGTGAGGCCCTAGATTCAACCCCCAATACAGGGGGAAAAAGAAAGAATAAACAGAAAAAGAAATAAAGGAGAAAAGGTAGAATATCTTGGTTTAAAAATAGAACCACCTACCACCAATTTGCTAGACCGCCATTATTTCTTCCTACATTCTAAATCTTAGCCATTCTCACTGACGAGTGTAGCTGGTACCCCTCATCAAAAAAGCCTCTCTTTACAGAGAATGGAGATGGTCACGGAAAACCACACCAGACACAGGGCAAAGATCCACAGACTGTGAGAATCCCAGATCCAGTGAAAATATCCATCCGAAAGCTCCTGCACCAATGGCTCAGGAGAGGCTGTGGGACGGTTGGTTATAAAAGTGACAATACCAGCAAGTCTACTGTGAGCCATTCTCTCCCAGAAATGGCTGCGTAAACAAGATTGAAACAATGACCAACGTCAGTGGACATTTTAAAGCGGAAAGGGAAATTGTCACGGGTCTCATCTCTAGACAAAGAACTTCAGGCACCAAATGACTGCTGAAGAAGGAGAATTGACCTCTCCCAGAGACGACTCTCCTGATTGGTTGTCCGACGCAGAGTCATCGGCCTTAAAGTCATAGATGCACCACCAACCAACAAAATTAGATTCAGAAGGTTGTGATAGTGTATAGTTGTGCACACACATACATATAACACACATATGTATGTATGTGGCAATAATAATTGAAGGAAAAGAGGCTATCCACTTGAGAGTGTGGGAGGACATGGCAGGGGTTTAGGGAGTGTGGCTGGGAGGGGCTGAAGAGAGGAAAGGGAGGGGAAAAGTGATGCAATTTTATTTCAGTTAAAAAGTCTTTTAGAAACATAATTACAGAGTCTAAAACCCACAGGTAAAACTGTGTGACAAATGATGATACTTTGGTGACACAAGCTGGCTGACTTACACGCTTGCTTCCATCTGTGTGTCCTTGAACTGGCAGCCTGTTGATTTTCCAGGGACTCATGGAAATTATGGTCTTAATTATCATAATAATGAAGATGATTTTCATTGAGATAAAGAGTTCAAAATTAAATATAAGTCGGGGGCTTAAGAAATGACTTTAACACAAGGACTGAAAGAGTTTCCACGCTAATGACTGGATGTTTCAAAATTCCCAACCAACTGCTCAGTCAGTCTGGTAATGGACAATCACCACTCCCATCTTACTTTCTTCCTTATTCCTACAGGCCAAACCAGACCAGCACACAGAAATCCATACAGAAAGTCATGGTCTAACCCTCAAGACCAATGGTCTGCCATGTTGAAGGCCTATCCCCCCACCCTAAGCAAAGTCATCCCACCAGGAAGCCTGACCTATCTGTCATCCAGCCCACCTAGCTTTGCCCGGGGATCTTCCTCAGAGTCGCTGGCCTTTGGAGAAGGAAAGGCTTTCAAATCTTTAGTCAACGTGAGAGAACAACGGTTCTGCCTAACTAGTCAATTTTCCTAATGAGCTATTAGGAGCTGTTTTTGTGCTGAACACTCTGCCCTCATTATAACTCTGCTTCCCCAGAAGCAAAGCGCTCTCTCTGCCCATTGTAATGAGCAGAACGCTGGAGTGAAACACAGTTTTAATGAGTTACAGCATGGATATAAAATGGAACAATTTACATCTGAGAGCCCCTCAAAGTGAGGCTAAGGCCAGTGGGTACATTTACACCAGTGAAGTGAGCCTCTTGGGGATGGCTGTTTCTATCAGCCAACCGGAGAGAAACCAAGGGGCTTCACCCAGAGCTGAGAAGGCTGACCAGCGACAGGAAGACAGAGCTGGGAAATCCTTCAGTTAGAAGGAGAGAAATTCATGGTGACCTTGAGAAGTAAAACGAATAAATTGTTTCAAATCATGGGCAGAGCAGCTGTCTTGTGACTTCACAGAACACAGTGTTAGCAGTCCTGTCCTGGAGCATGCTGGAAATGAAGGTAAAGAACCAAGAAGACAGGATGTGTTATGAGGACACAAAGTGAGGAATGGTCACATGAAAATCACTAGTGCCATCCCAAATGTGGCTTCCATCCCTTACAAGAGCTGATTGCTAATGTTTCAGGAATTTTCAAGGCAGTTGTCAACTATAATCATTCCTAGCCATTAAGTTATACAAATACAATTAAATGTAAACCAAGCCAATAGATACTCAACACTCATCCTTCCCTTGTCACTCATTTTTTCTGTGAATTGTTTGCTTGCGGCTACGCATCTCTTTGTATCTGTGAGGTGGACAGATAGATCTGCAGAATAAGGTGCTATGCTTCATCTCTCTCTAGCGTGGCCTTCCGTGAGTTATAGCTTGAAAGTGGTCATATTGGGAGTTATTTGCACAGTGGAAATCAGCACATTTTGCAAGTCACCTCTTGATCTCTTGTTTTGTGGATTGTCTATCTAGATCCAGAAAGTAACCCACATTGAGCACATCAGTTCAATGTGTTGTGAAGTCTCCCTCACATCTACTACATCATCTTCCACACCTAAATGATGCATTATGAATAACACAGAAAAAGAGGAAATATTCTTCCATAGGTTAAAATTCATTATCCCATATAGCCAATAAGCCACTTTCAAATCATTGATGAATGAGTGAGGTTTCCACATATGCAGTCACTCTTCCCTTTCTATCTTACCAATGTTTGTTTGGGGATTGCACTAATTCACCAGCTGAAAATGCAGTTGGGTATGAAAACATGAATCCAGCCAAAGTCTGTAAGATCTCTTTGGCTGTGCAGAAGCCTCACTAAATAATAACTTATATTTGTTATTACTTGCAAATAGTAGATATCCTTCACATCAGTAAATTGATAAATATGTATGAGTCACAGGTACAGACACACGTGTATTTTTGTTTTTAGCAACACGATAGTTTAATATGCATTTGAGTATGATCAAAGTTGACATGACCACTAATGATGTAGCCCAGTAGAGTAGAAGATAAAGTGTTTTGTAGTAGGTACAAAGGCCTAGTTTAGAACTTGGATTATCGTTCTGAATTCCTAGGTGACATTCAATGGTGAGTTATGAACCCTGATTTTTAGTTCAGCCATTTGAAAAACAGAGGTAATATTATACATATTTAAGGGTTGTGAATAATAGAAAAAGAGGTTTATTTTATATATTAATATAAAACTTAAGAGTTAGCAGACTGTTATGATTATTATCTTGAAGGAAAGAAGTCATATATTCAGTTTAATTCCATATGTGATGAATTACCTGAGAATTCATGGATTCATGGGAGAGGAAAATGTGAGCATAGAAACTTTCCAAAGGGTGGCTGTCCAAAGTCAACAACGGAGAGCTGGTGACTTCTCTTACTACTTCACGAGTAGGCAGCAGGCTAATGAACATAATTCCCTTGCCAAGTGCTTAGCTGTAATATATCTTATTTCAGCTACATGGTGATTCCTTAA
This sequence comes from Dicrostonyx torquatus, assembly GCA_028555095.1. Taxonomy (NCBI): domain Eukaryota; kingdom Metazoa; phylum Chordata; class Mammalia; order Rodentia; family Cricetidae; genus Dicrostonyx; species Dicrostonyx torquatus. The sequence continues at coordinate 1,379,811 of JAQHUG010000250.1, read as the reverse complement.
GGGAGTGTGGAAGATCATATTTACCAATGGTGGTTTAAATGATGGCTCCATCTCAACATGCTCTACAGCTTTCTCCTTGCCAGCTGGAGATGGAGGCTAATTTCCCCAGTCTTGAAACTGGGTAAGCTCCTGGCTTGCTTGCTTACTGCCAGCAGAACACCAAATAAAGTGTGACTTCCAGTGTGATACAATTTCTCACTCACTGACAAGGACATTCAACTTTGGATCTGTGAGCTCTCTACAGGAACCAAATGCTCTCAGGCCATGTTCTGTGAGGGTGTTGAGCAGCATAGAGAAGTTTTGTTGCATGGCCCCTACTAGGGGCCCTACACTTTGAAACCTCCCAGCTAGGATTAAGATATCCAAAGAAATTAGCTATTAGATAATTCAGGCCATGATAATGCAATCACTTTCAATCTTCTGTCCTCCCCGGGTATGTCCCTGGACACAGGACAGAGAAAAGGAGCTGACTCTGCCTTTTCTATTTACTGACAAAATCCATGAATGTAGCCAAGGGGCTGTTACACATCACCAAGTTAGAGCTTATTCCACACACAGGTTACAGTTGGAATTAGCATCCCACATCTTCATAGATGAAAACACCCCAAGTCTCAAAGAGGATGATTGTTCTACACCATCAAATATCTGGTTATTGTCCTTTCAAATTCACACAGAGGGCTTCCAGCAGGAAATTCCATGTTCTTTGTTCTATGATACAGTTGCTTTATAATCAGATGATCTCACCAGGACAGAGAAGGGAAGCAGAAGGAGAGAAAGGGAGAGAGCCAGCTTGCAGAGAAGCATAAAGATGACTGGGTTCCTGATGGAAAAAAAAGCCTCTCCAGTGGGAAAGAGGGGGTTGAGAGTTTTGAGAGTTGAAGAGCTGGGTTTCAACTTTGAAATTAATTCTTAATACTCTTAGAAGAAATAATGACAGGAAAAAATATCCCTGTAGTTTGGAATCTTTAGTTCTTTCTATTATAGGCTCATTTGGGTCATTTGATAGTGTCTCTGTTTTAAGTCTTTGGAAGTCTAGATCTGGTGTAGGAAGGATCTTCTGTATTTGGGTTGCTTTCATTGGTTGAATAAAGAAAACTGCCTTGGCTTTTTCATAGGGCAGCCCTTAAGTGGGCGGAGTAGACAGAACAGAGTTCAGGGAAGAAAGGAAGTGTGAGAGATGCCATGATTTTCCCACCTGAGATGGACATATGTTAGAATCGTCCAGTAAGCCACCACTTCATGGTGACACACAGACTTTTAGGAATGGGTTGAATCAGATGTAAGAGTTAGCCAAGCAAAGGCTAGAGATAATGAGCCAGGCAGTAATTTAAATGAATACAGCTTTTGTGTGGTTATTTCGGGCATAAGCTAGCGGCCATGGCCGGGAGCCAGGCACTGGGAACAAACGGTCGTGCTCCTCTCAGATGCTGGAAATACAACCCGCACCTATTACAACATAGATTTAGTCTAAGGACCCGTGGCTTGCTTTCCCCACTCCCCTGCCAGCAGGACACCAGAGAAAATGCAGTTTTTCTTTCTTAGAGGATCCTGGTGATCATGAGACATACAGCAGTCCTCTTTTCATGGGGTGCAGCTGTTCAAGAGAAGATGGAAAGCTGTCCCCAGTTTGGCTGTAGATAGTACCCTCTCTGAGATGGAAAGTAGCACTGACAAACCTTAACTTTTTCTCTTTGGTATTATGTCTGCACTACACTCTTTGAACTTCCAGTTTCTATATCAATCATTGTCATTATCATTCCAAGGAACTAATCCATTTTGGTCATGTGTGACATTATGTGCTGTGTATATATTCCTTACAGCTCTGCACAATATTCTCACAGGAGTAGCAACCTTACTTTCCTATTTTTAAATATTTTTAAAAGCAATCTTTACTCATTTTACATACCAATCCCAGTTCTTACTCTCTCCCCTCCTCCCACACTCCTCAACTCCACCCACCCCACCCCACCCCATCCACTCCTCAGAGAGGGTAAGGCTTCCATTCCAATGGGGAGTCAACAAAGTCTAGCACATCACTTTGAGGCAGGAACAAGTCTCCCCCCACCCTGTCCCTGTATCTAGGAGAACATGAGGGAATGGGATGGTCAAGATGGGGGCAAGGACAGAGAGGGAGAGCAAGGTAAGAGATATCTTGATTGAAGGAGCCATTATGGGGTTAGTGAGAGATCTGGCACTAGGGAAATTCCCAGGAATCCACAAGGATGACCCCAGGTAAGACCCTAAGCAATAGCAGAGAGGGAACTTGAACTGGCCTTGCCCTGTAAGCAGATTGATGACTACCTTAGCTATCATCATAGAGCCCTCATCCCACAACTGATGGAAGCAGACACAGAGATCCAGCTTACTTTCCCTTCTTACATGGAAGAAAAGGCACAGAGAATATAGGGAACTACCAACACTACTAGACTCACGTTTAACGTAAAACAAAAGTCACTTCCTGTAGTATTTCATTTATTTATATTATATTATTAACTAATATCACAAGGGAAGAAGGGAGATAAGGAATTAATCATGGATTACAGCTGTTATATACTGAATGCTTTTTCAATACCTGGTAATTTCCCTATTCTTAAAGTTAGCAATCTTATGATAAAACCATTTTATAGATGAAGATTCAAAGGTTAAGGGGACATTTATTGCTTCGTATAAATTTCATGCACTGCTCTAACAAACTTCCCCCAAGATATTTTTAAAAAGTGCCATTTCTAGGCTCAAGCACAGCGAGGTCCTCAAACTCACATGACTTGACTGACCTATGTGGTCCTGTTTCCTTAAGTGAAGAACCTAAAGAAATGGACAATCACCAGTGGCTATGGTGGTGTAAAGGCGACAGCCAACTGAACCTAAACATCACCCATTCCCCAGCACTTGACATCTCTGTTCCTTTCCCTAGCTTGAAAGTCTTTCTGAACTTAGCTGGCACCTGTCTCTGAGGGTGTTGTTTGGCTACTCTCCTCAAAGTGAAACAGTCCATCTCAGAAGGAAGACAGAGGGCCATAAGTGTCAAAATGGTAAAGAGACCTCACGAATTCACAGGATCCCCAAGGCCCCTGCCCAAGTTCACACAAGCAGTGAATGATATCTAGGAAGAGGAGACTTCCAAGAAGCATCATGCACGTTTTTTAAGGAGCTTCAGGGATACTGCATTGCGCGTTGCCACCACCCATGCTGGGTTGGGCTTTTCAGTGATGCAGTGATGCACCTACCTTTGAGACAGCCATGTTCCTGTAACCTTTCAACATGTTCCTTCCTCTAAGTGACATCTCACCTGTGTTCCTGTAAGGAACAGCAATAAATCCATATGAACCAATTGGTTTCACCAAGACAGGATTGGGTGGTGCTTTGTTTTGTTTTCTTTTTTGGCTTTTTGAGACAGGGTTTCTCTTTGTAAGAGCCCTGACTGTCCTAGAATTAGCTCTGTAGGCCAGGCTGGCCTTGAACTCACAGAAATCCACCTGCCTCTACCTCCTGGATGTGGGGGTTAAAGGCATGTGCCACCACTGCTTGATTTTTGTTTCATTGTTGATGTCTTTTGTGTGGTGAGTGAATATTTGTTTATACATCCTTTAAAGAGTTTTACCATAGAGCACATGGTCCAACTAGAGCCAGTCTTTGGTCTGTGAGATCCTCTCTTATTCCTTCTATTATTTAAGGTTCATCTTGTTTTTAGCTTCTACTGTGAGACTATCACTGACTCCTCTGAGGAATTTAGGGTGAATTTGCTGAGCTCCTTGTGAGCAGCAAGTCTTGACTAGACACTCTGTCTGAAGTGCCCTAAAAGCAAACACATATTTTTATCTTCATTATTCTTATCATCCAACACAGAGGAGGTCTCAAAAATTATTTTAATTCATCCAATTTTGATTAAACACCCACTTTCAAGTGCTTTATAGAGATTGGCTAAATCCAGGACCGCTGCATCCCATTCTCAGAAAGGCATAGAAAAGGCAAGGCTTCCATAGGATTTTCCAGCCAGGAAGTGGAGAAACTGGCATTTGAACACAATGATGAGAGTCTTTAGCTTTTCTAACCCTCGTTTCATGTCGGATATAATTTTTTTTATTTTATTTATTTATTTTATTGTTAAAAGCAAAATTTACATTTACTCCCTTTGTCCCCGGCCCTCCCACTCTCCCACTCCCCCACCGCCCTCCCCCTGCTTCCTTGAGATGGTGCAGGATACCCTGCCCTATGGGAAGCCCTAGGCTCTCCCCCCTCCATCTTAGTCTAAGAAGATGTGCATTCATATAGAATAGGTTCCCAAATAGTCAATACATGCAGAAGAGATAGGTCCTAGTGCCATTATCGTTAGCTTCTCAGTCAGTCCCCACGGGCAGTCACATTTATAGAGTCCAGTTAGGTCATTTGCTCATTCAGTCTTGGTCCAACTGGATTTGATGAGCTCCCAATAGATCGAGCACACTGTCTCTGTTGGTGGGCCAGTCCCTCATGGTCCTGACTTCCTTTCTCATTTTCTCCTTCCTTCTGCTCTTCCACTGGACCTTGGTAGCTCAGTCCCTTATTCTGATGTGAATGTGGGTCTCTGGCTCTATCTCCATTCATCATGCAAAATTTCTATGGTGACGATTAGGATATTCAACAAAGTAACTATGGGACAATTTCAGTTCAGGCACCCACTCCTCTGCTGCCCAAGTACCTAGCTGGGACCTCCCTATGAATGGCTGAAATCCCCTCAAGAGAAAAGTCCCTTGCAAATCTTAAAAAGACTCCCGTTAATGTAGATATCTTATTCCCTTCCCCAATAACCATCCTTCCTGCATCTCCACCCTCCCCCAACCCAGGCTCTCCGCAGTTCTTCCTTTCTCCCTTCTACCCCCTCTCTTTCACTTACCCCCTCCCCCCATCCCAACTCCCTCCCACATCCCCACACCCGTGCTTCCAACTTTTGTCTGAAGGTTTTGTTTGCTTCCGACTTCCAGGAAAATCTTTATATGTTTTTCTTTGGGTTCACCTTGCTATTTGGCTTCTTCAGGCTTGTGAGCTGTAAGCTTAATGTCCTTTGTTAATGGCTAAGGTCCACTAATGAGTGAGTACATACCACACTCTTCTTTTTGGGTTTGGGATATCTCACTAAGAATAGAGTTTTCTATTTCCATCCATTTGCATGCAAAATTCAAGATGTCATTGTTTTTTTCCGCTGAGTAGTATTCCAATGTGTATATAGTCCACACTTTCTGGATCCATTCTTCCATTGAGGGGCACCTGGGTTGTTTCCAGGTTCTGGCTATTACGAATAATGCTGCTATGAACATAGTAGCACAAATGCTTTTGTAGTACGGTTGGGCATCTCTTGGGTATATTCCCAAGAGTGGTATTGCTGGATCCTGAGGTAGATTGATTCCCAGTTTCCTGAGAAACCGCCACACTGATTTCCAAAGTGGTTGCACAAGTTTGCATTCCCACCAGCAATGGAGGAGTGTTCCCCTTACTCATAAACCTCTCCAGCATAGGTTATCATTGGTGTTTTTGATTTTAGCCATTCTGACAGGAGTAAGATGGTATCTCAAAGTCGTTTTGATTTGCATTTCCCTGATCGCTAAGGAAGTTGAACATGACCTTAAGTATCTTTTGGCCATTAGAATTTCTTCTGATGAGAATTCTCGGATATAATTTTAAGATGTGGAGAAATCAGTGAGCATGAGGCAGATAATGATTCTGTTTGGTTTAGCATTTTTATTGTTGCCATAACAGAATACAAGAAAATGGATGATTTACCTCAACAAAAATTTACTGGGTCACAGATATGAAGACTGGGAAGTACCTTTTTAGGGCATGGCATTTGGCAAAACAAAACAAACAAACAAACAAACAAACAAAAACCAAACCACCAAAAACTTCGTATGACAGCATCGTGAGTTTTCTCCTGTGAACCTGTGAAGATCGTACTTTTGTGTTGAAAGTTGAGAGAAGGAAAGAAGGGGTCAAATTTAACCTTTTGTGTCTCTAGTCCCCTCCACTAGTTTGCAAAAATACATTCTACAGTCAGTCCCCATTGGCAGTCACATTCAGAGTCCGGTTAGGTCATATGCTCCTTCAGTCCTGGTCCAGCTGGGTTTGATGAGCTCCCAATAGATCAAGCGAACTGTCTCAGTTGGTGGGTCAGTGTGTATGCACTGGGGGAGCATTCTCAGTAACTGAAAATCGTGCGTGTGTGTGTGTGTGTGTGTGTGTGCTGTTTCTTAGTTATCTGAGAATTTCCTACAAGGCATTTTTATCATATTCCCTCTTACTGAACTCTCCTCAGATGCATGGACCTCTTCCCTACCTACTTAATCTGTGTCCTTTTTAATAACCAATGAAACAAACAAAATACCAAGTCTAATTTGTACTGCTCTTAAACTCTTGTGTGCTCTTCACCGGAGTGTGGTTAACCTACAGAAGCCCACAGCCTCTCCCAGAAGCTGTCAGTTGCCAATAGCTCTCCTCCCGGGATGGGACTTCATGCCCATCTGCTCTCTCTGTGCTGGAATTTTGTCTGGCTTGAGTCTACACGGGTCTCCCGCATGCTGTCGCAACCGCTCAGAGTTCATATGTCCAGTTACCCTGCTGTGCTGGAAGACACGTTCCTCATAGTCATCCACCACCCTGGGCTCTTACCATCTTTCCGTTTCCTTGTCTGCAATGATCTCTAAGCCATGGGAGAAAGGGGTGTTGCATAGAGATCCCATCTCGTGTTGAGCCTTTATATAGCCTATGGTGATTAACACAGAGATCCACAGTCATTCAGGGTGCAGAGAACTCCGGCAGTCTTAAAGGCATGGAGATAACTCTGAGTAACGGGAGTCCTAGGGTATGAAGAATGAAAGCTTGCCCTTCTGCCCTTTCTCCTGGGCTTACCACCAGGTGTCCGCTTCCCTGGGAAAAGCCTATCCTTTGTGGAGTTCAGGGCTGGGCAGGCCTGGAGGGAGAAAGCTTTCTCCTGTGCAGGTGTCAGGAGTGCTGGGAGCAGCTTTAGGAATCAGAGGTTAAATGCTGCAGCGAAGGGAGTAGGATAAGATCTTAGTACCAATTAGCACCTCTCCAGCTCCTGACAGCAGCCAGCTTTGCCGGACCACACCTCTCTGCTTCTTGTCACCTGTTTTGAATTAGTAAGAGAGGCTTGGCTAAGCTGGCCAGTGGGAGGTCCTTCCTGTTCATTTTTTTTTTAAGGTTTGCTTATGCCCCTTCCTGCATTGTAAGCCCTCCATCCTCTTTTTTCTCCTCCTCCTCCTTGTTTCCCCTCTTCCTTCTCCTCTTCTTTCTTTCTCTCCCTCCACCCCTTTCCTTGTTTGGTTCTTAGGGATCATATCCAGCATCTCCAGCATGCTTGACGAGCTCCCCATCACGGAGGCACATCCCAAGACTCCTTTGTCCTTTTATCGTTTGCCTGGAGTTAGATGCTAGAGCTTTGATGGACCTGTAGAGGCAATTCCACTCTTGCCTTCCCAGTTCCTTTTACTGCCATTGTCTCTCTTTGCATAAGCCCCTTTGGAAAAGGAGACTAAGACACAGGAGGTTAAAGACACACACAGCTGAAGTTTGGGGAGACTGCGATCCAAACTAGAGCAAAGAAGGAGGAAACACGTTTTTCATAAATAGTAACTCAAATGTCAACAGTTAAACGAGTCTAGATTTGTAACCAAGCTTCTATCAGTTCTTAGTAGAGATTCAATCCCGTATTTCCAGATGACCTTTTTAAAGTACAGTTTTCCCCCTTAGGGGTGCCGTAAGGTCATTTTGGTCACAAGGGAGCCATAGGAGAGACTATGTGTGCACAGATCAGTAGAGGACTGTTGTCATACAAGAGAGGGCATAAAAGTATTATGGGAATAATACATGTAGAATTTTGTGGACCTACGTGCAGTTGTGTTTGACAGGGAAACAGGGATTATTTTAGGAAATAATGGAGAATGAGAAGCAAGCAGGGATGCATAGCTAAATGACAGAGGGTTCAAAGTTCAGCTTAATGTATAAGACTGGGTATTGTAGCTGTTGCGTGCTGATAGATACCCATTCGTCACAGTTTCATGTATGCCTGTCACTCAGGATACAGTTGACCTCACTATGACATCTTTCCACATATTCCAGCGACCTGCTTCTGATGGCTGACCTTGTCCCAATTTTTCATGGATGGATGGACGTCAAATAAGCTGCTTGCCTTTCTATTGCCGTCCCAATAAGCACTAACACCAGGAAGAAAACCCACAGGGTTTTAAAGCTCCTTCCTAACCCTATTTTTCTACATACGATAAACTGGGATATTCCCCACCTAAAGGCATCAGAATCAACTGCTCTGTCCTCAAAAATGGGTCTCCATAGTGACAAACCACTGCTAATCATTAGACACCCCCCTCACTCCTTGTCTTTCCCACTGGCCTGTTATTGTGTAATCCTAAAAAAAAAAAAAAAACCAAAAAAAAACTCTCCCAGCTTAAATATAGCCAAATTATACCACACACCTCCTTTCCTCATTTGGCCACCTCATGAAGGACACACACCCTGATGCTGGTTCATTAATCCGCATGTCAGATACTTGCTTAGTTTGCTTAGTTTAAATTGTTGCAACTTATTCACTGTTGATATTTATACAGGATTGCTTAGAAAGTCATGAGATTGGAGGTAAATCACATGAAATGTTCCCCCTACCCATCACAAAATCTTAAAGGCAATGACTCCGTAAGGGCGATATCATTCCAACTAGACTTTAAGGGATAAGTCCAAGCAAGTATGGAATACTTGGGAGGTCAACAAAGCTGACTATAGGCATTCAACAAAAATGAGAGAAGTGGAAACTGCGATCCTTTCTCTGGGCATTACTTATCATCTTTGTAGGCTCTTCCTTTTCTACTTGGACAGTAGAAGCAAGAGTCCTCAAGGTTCAATCCTAGGCTTTCTTTTCTTTCTCCCTGTATCATGTCATTGGATGAGTCCAACCGTGCCTTTTGTCAACCACACCTATATATAAAATGGCAACAGGTTCAAATCTGTTCAGAGCCTGATCTCTGGCTCAGACTCTCAGACTTATACGTCCCACTTAGATTTTTCAAAAGGACCACATTGAATTTGAAGCTAAGCCTATTTTTTTTACTCACATCTCTCATCCCTTTCTTCATCAACATCATCATTTCTCCAACTATACAAGTTGTACACAGTCCCAAATATGGACCTTATGCTGAACACCCTTTCTACTCTCATGTCCGTTTCACCATAAGTGAAGCTAATTCTGCTTCTTAAATATCTCTAAAATCTCTCTACTCTGTCCATTACCTGGTACATGATGCTACCTCTTACATCTGTTGCTCTATCTCTGCTGACCTTCAGTTTAATTTAAACTCTCTAGTTCAGAGGCAAGGGATCTTTTAGGAATCTGAACAGTGTGGTAGACTCGAGAGAGTATGATCTTCTTTCATCATGGAACTAAATAAACTACTGTCTTACTGATTGGAGAACAGGTGGAAAGGGATCAACTCTTAGAGATAACAGAGAAAATGAAAGCATGAATATCTCCAATATCTTGTGCTTGCTGTGGTAGTTTATTCTCTGGGTCTCAATGAAAACCTGGCCCAGCATCAGATAGGAAGTAGAAAGAGGGGCTCAGAATAAAACTAGATTTCCAGTAGTGGAATTGAAATAAGAAAAATAATCTACTGCTGAGGGAGACTGGAGACACAGACGAGGTCATTCATGGTTCCTGGATGGGAGGTGTCAAAGATTTGATTCTAGGCTCATGAGCTGCAAAAACAAAATTTAAATTTAAAATCTATATCTATGGCAATTAAGGCTAATCGTTCATTATTTAACCTGTATAAGAAAAAAAAAAACCTCACATTTTTCACTGGTGCAATACTAGTCCACACTTCAATTTTTTCAGGTGAGGTAATAATGAAAATAAAGCAAAATAGAACACATGAAGGGGTGAGGAACAGATTTAAATAGAAAGCAAACCACAAACTTCTAAACAGCTTTTTTCACTATTACTTGGCGTTAGCAACAGAATATGAAAACTTGTCTAAGGAATACAAAGAATCTGTATTGAAGCAGATAAAATGTGTGATGAAAGAAGGGTAAGATATTAAGTGTCTTGACACATACAGCCAAAAAATGGCACCGGCTCTAGACTGAATACACCAGTCCTAGAAGATGAGTTTTATTACAGGTTAGACACGGAAAGATAGAGACTCAATATAATTCAGGATACTAAACAATTGATGAGGGGAAACAAACCTATGGAAACCACACACAAAAAAGGCAGAGAGATGGAAAATATTAGAGTCTGAGAGAAATAGAGGATAGCTGAAGAGGGGACAATACAAGTCTAGTTAGAGTCTGCAAAGGGACATTACAGAAAAAAGAGGCAGTATTTGAATGGCTTTGACTAAACTTCTTAATTGATAAAATATACCAATCACAAGATATAGAAAGACCACTAATCATACCATAAAAAGAAATAAAATCAGATTTGCTTTCTAACACACTAATCAACAGAAAAGAAAGCATTCTTTGAAGCAGATATTAAAAAAAGACATAGTACTTACTACGTGTTGTATACAACATTGTTGGTTTCTGAAAGATAACAATAGGAACCAGAAAAAAAGTGAAATTTTATCTTCAGAGTTAAAAGAAGGTATTTTCCTTTTAACACCTTTTCTTTGAAGCTCAAGAATGCAAGATAATATTTGTAGATGAACTGAAATAGAAACAGCTTAGTAGTAATTGATCTTCACTAATGAAACTCTGTACTGCACCTCAGGAACAAAAGAAAATATTACCAGGGTGACATCTGATTACAAAAGGTGATGGAGTGATGAAAAAGGCCAAGCATACAGATAGATGTACAGAGTCAGTGATTTCAGTCCGAAGGGTAACCCATAGAGTCTGTGGTGAAAAGCAGAAAAGGAGATAAAACTAAATATGCAAATAAACATGAGCGATCAGGGAAGGGCAAGTTAGCAAAGCATCTAAAGACTTGTATTGTTTCCTGCCAGGTTAAAGACCAGGGCATTCGTGTTGATGAAAACTTCTCTCCGTTTGTGCAGTACATGATGAACTGTTAATGCTTCTACCACCTTTTAAAAATTAAATCTTTTAATTTTGAAATGATTGTAGAATCATACAGAGTTGTCAATGATGATACAGAGAGATTCCATGCATTTATTTATTTTTACATATTCTCAATGCCAACTTTCATCAAGATGTCAGTTGGCTATAATTCCCAGAATGCTGTTTGTTGCAGATAAAGTCAAGGCACTTTTAATTATTGTATGGTCAAAGTATGCAAACTCTTCCTAACTTTAGATGATGAAGATTGCTTTCTCATTTTGTCCTAGAGTTTTCACAATTTTGCATTTGTATTTAAGCCAATGATTCATTTCGAGTCATTCAGTATAAGATAGAGACTCTGTTCTCTCCTCCCACCACATGGATTCTGGTGATCAAACTTAGAAACTGCTTTGAGCCTATAGCAGGGCAGGGAAGAACAGAGCTAGGTGTGGAGAATTAAACTGAATGCTGGGAGAAAGAGGGCAGAGTCAGAGAGAAACCATGCAGCCTTGCCAGAGACAGATGCTGGAACTTTACCCGGTAAGCCACAGCCTCGTGGTGATACAGAGATTAATAGAAATGGGTTAAATTAAGATGTAAGTAAGAGTTAGCCAATTAGAAGCTAGAGCTAATAGGCCAAGCAGTGATTTAATTAATACATTTTCTGTGTGGTTATTTCGGGGCTGAGAAGCTGGGAACCAAAAATCAGGCTCCTACAACATATCAGTAGCATAATGAGTCTTCTAACCCATAAATATAGCATATTCTTATATTTATTTGGCCTCCTTCTGTTTTCTATTATTAATATTTTGTGTATGTCAACATCTACGTCATGTACATATTTGGTATATTTCTATTTAATATATCTCTACCCAATTATAAATAATATTTTACTGAGGGCACAAAACAAACCTAAAAATTTATCTGAGAACATGAAGAGCTCATTATTCTTTCTAAAAGTTATTTTATATATTCTTTAAGGTTGCCTGTATACAGTAGCATGCCGACTGCGAAGAGGTCTAGGTTTGGTTTTCCTTTCAGATATTTGTGCCTTGTATTTCTGTTCCTTGTCCTATTGTGCTCTTTAGAATGTACAGTACTATTTACAAATACCAGTGGTAGCTATCAATATTCTTGTCTTGATTCCAATTCCAGAAGGAATGTGGTACTTCATTACTAGCAAATTATTTAAATCATTTGTAGATGATCTTTCAGATGTAAGATGCTGTAGTCTATATTTTTCTGTGTGATTTGAACCAAGATTGAGTACTGGGTTTTGAAAAAAATCTTTTTTGGCCCTGACTTGAACAAACACATGCTTTTTCTTCTCTGGCCAGCTAATATGTGGGATTACAGTGATTTATTTTCAAATATTTACCAGCCTTACATCTCTGCAATAAACCTCTCTTGGGTCTTGGAGAAAATACTTTTTTATATTTCTGAATCCTGCTTGCTCATATTTTAAGGATATTTATGTCTACATTGATGGGGTTACCTGCTTGTAAGGTTCTTTTTTCCTTCCTTGATATTGGTTTTTTTTTTTTTTTGCTTATTTGAGGTATCAGCATAATACTGGATACATAAAATGAATTGGGAACTGTTCCTTCTATTTTCTGGAAGAAATTGTATAAAACTGGTAATATTGAATCCCTGATAGGGTATATAATTATCCAGTGAAACCATCCAGGCCAAGAGATTTCTTTTTGGAAGTTTTTAAAAATATGTATTTAATTTCTTAACACTTGTAAGGCTATTAAAACACTTATTTCATATTGTGTTATTATTTTAGCCATCCTGAAGTCTACAGTTGAGTGGTTTTTATTGTGTTACAAGGTTATACAACCTTCAGTGTCTGATTTTGTAGTATTTACACCATCCTAAATGCAAACTCCACTCCCTTTAGCAGTTTTTACATATGTTGTCCCTGTCCTGATGCTGGGCTATCACCAATCTACTTGTTCTAGCTCTCTGAATGTGTGTGTTCTGAATTATTTCAGATAAATAACATGATACGCCAAGTGGTGGTGGTGCATACCTTTAATCACAGCACTCGGGAGGCAGATACAGGAGGATCTCTGTGAGTTCAAAGCCAGCCTGGTCTACAGAGCTAGTTCCAGGATAGGCTCCAACTACAGAGAAACCCTGTATCAAACAAAAATAAAAATAACCCCAACAACAACCCAAAAGGTAATATTTTCATATCTGTATCTTCCTTATATTGTTTTTGATATTTATAATACAACACACATTATAAACTTTATACTTTTATGACCAAATAATACTCATTTGTATGAAGTATTTTGGCATATATGGACTGTTTTTCCTTATTTCTTATTCTGAAAAACAGGGCCTTAAGCAGTCACTTACAAAATTTAAACACATATAAACTTTGAGTAATGAACGTAGTCCTGAGTAAATGTGTATTATTGGCATGTGCATGGCCATGTTAAAATCTCTAATGCTTCAGATCCATAGAAATTGCCAAGTCTTTCCTTGGTGAGGCTAAAGGAATGGCAGTCTTCCCCTGGATCAAGAAAAACTGTTGATGAACAACTGATCTTTAGCTAAAACCTTCAGCAGGAAGTATGAGCTGCAGCTTCCTCCTCCAGATGACTGCATCCTTAGACTGTTCCCCTACAGAGACTCCCACTGAGATGCACTAAGCCACCCCCTCCATTCCTGTGCTCTATGTAACCAAAAAATGCCTGAGCTTCCATAAGAGCCCAATGACTATAGGATCCTATCTTTTCTGTGTGTGTGCCTACCTCTGTCCTTTCTTCTTTCCCTTGTACCCTCAGTCAGAGCAATCCCAAATATATTCAGGTCACAGCAATATAATCCCCTTGAATATACACTTAGGAGACAATTTATGAATCATAGCGTTTGGATGTTTTTGAGGAACTATTAAAATACTTTTCAAAGGAAGTGTGCTCATTACATGGTGGGCAAGTAGCCATATGATGGGAAATTTTAGAAAAAATGTAATGTTGCCCAAAGTGCTAGCAAAAGCATATTAGGTTCTGGACAGCGTCTGTAAGAGAGTGGGGCCTGCAACAATAATAAAAAAAAAAGAAACAGTTTGAGTCTTTGTCATTGAAGTCTCAGAAGGCAGGCAGACCAGCCCTATCTCTTGGTGCCTTGTAGGGACTAAATTAGGGAGAGGTAATTCTGTAAAAAAAAAAGTAGAGCATCTCACTAAAGGATAACTTATTTTTCTTGTGTCTTTAGCATGGCTGAAGGTAAGCCTGCCTTCCTAGTGGTGGTCCCTTGGCAGGTGAACTGACTTGACCAACTGGAATGGTAATTCTTCACCCATCCAGGGAATCTATTTTCTTGACCGAAGGAACTTTTCCTTAATGGGTCTTTATTGACACTCCAGAAATTAGGATAGAAGTAGAATATTGGTTAATATAATTGGCATTAAACTACTTTTTTCTCTCCCTTTTTTGTTTTTTTTTTCATTTCCCTTCCTTTGCTCTACCTTCATTCCTTCCCCAACTCCTTTTGTCTTTTCTCCTATTCACCCATTCTTGTTCCTTCCTTGTTCTCAACTCTTGGATTTCTACTTAGTTCTTTTCAAAGTTTCTGCTACTTTTGAGATACTGTCTTTTCATGAAAGACCTTTCTCATTTACATTCATTTCATTTTTAAACCTTTTAAAAAGTTTGTGAACATATTTAAGTAGTTGATTTGTAGCTTTGAATAATCCAACATCAAGGCATATTGGAAATAATTTCTATTGATTAGCCATGTGCAATTTGCACATTCATTTTATTCCTATTAAAGATTAGATGTTGATAATTGATATGGGATTCCCCTCTGTATGCTGTGAATATCATTGGTTACACTAAAGAAAATGTCTTGGGCCTGCACAGGGAATAAAGGTAGGTGGGAAAAAATAAACTGAATGCTGGGAGAAAGAAGGAGGAGTCAGAGAGAAGCCATGGAGCCACTTCCAGAGACAGACGTGCCCGAAATTTATCTGATAAGGCAATACCTTGTGGTGGTGCACAGATTAATGAAGATGGGTTAAATTAAGATGTAAGAGTTAGCCAATAAGAAGCTAGAGCTAATGGGCTAAGCATTGTTTATAATAAAGGTCTTGAAGAGAGCAGGGATGCAAGGAACATACATTATGAAGGCACTATATAGCAAGCCAGCAGTCAAATCAAATTAGGAGAGAAACTCAAAGTGATCCCACTAAAATCAGTAATGAGACAAGGTTGTCCATTCTCCCATATCTATTCCAAATAGTACTTGAGGTTATAGCTAGGGCAATACAAAAACAAAAGGAGATCAAGGGGATACACATTAGAAAAGAAGTCAATCAGCCACTATTTGCTGATCCTATGATAGTTTACATAAGTGACTCCAAAAATTCTACCAAGGAACTTCTACAACTCATAAATACCTTCAGTAATGTAGCAGGATGCAAGATTGACTAAAAAAATCAGTAATTCTCCTTTATAAGATGGTAAATGGACTGAGAAAGAGATGAGAGAAACATCATCCTTCATAATAGCCACAAATAGCATAAAGTATCTTGGACTAACTCTAACCAAACAAATGGAAGATGTATGACAAGAACTTTAAATCTTTGAAGAAAGAAGTTGAAGAAGACACCAGAAAATGGAAAGATCTCTCATGTTCTTGGATAGGTAGAATTAACATAGTAACAATGACAGTCTTGCCTAAAGCAATCTACAGATTCAATGCAATGCCCATCAAAATCCTAGCAAAATTCTTCACAGACATCAAAAGAACAATGCTCAACTTCATGGGAAAAGCAAAAAACCCAGTATAGCCAAAAGAATCCTGTACAATAAAGGAACTTCTGGAGGCAACACAATCCCTGACTTCAAACTCTGCTACAGAGCTACAGTAATGAAAACAGCCTTGTATTGGCATAAAAATTATGGAATTGAATTGAAGATCTGATTATCAATCCACACCCCTATGAACCTTTGATTTTTTTTTGACAAAGAAGCAAAACATATAAAATGGAAAAAGGAAGCATCTTCATCAAATGGGACTGGCATAACTGGATATCAACATATAGAAGAATTAAAATAGATCCATGTCTATTACCATGAACAAAATTCAAATTCAAATGGATAAAAGACCTCAACCACTGAACTTTGTAGAAGAGAAAGTAGGAAGTACACTTGAACACATTGGCACAGGAGACCACTTGCTAAATATAACCTCAGCAGCACAGATACTGACAGCAAAAATTAATAAATGGATTTTCTGGAATTTCTTGATGAGAAATTATTTCAATCCCACCACTGGCAGGCATAAGAACAAAATGAATCTCATGAAATCCATCCACTGCTATTCTTTGAATTCCTGACCAGTCTGTCTTCCTCCTTCTCTTCAGTTTCCAACATTCCCATGTTTGTCTTCTGTAGAAGGTGGCAGTGTTTCAGGTTTTGATAACACACACACACACACACACAAACACAGACAGACACACAGAGAGAGGGGGATTAAGAAGTATATCTACTTCCTTTTCAAACAAACAGAACTATCTTTGATTCTTAGGAGATATGAGAGGAGATGAAGAGGGATTGTATAGGATAAATATGGTCACATTTCATTTATATATATATATTTATAAATATTAACAGAAATAAAGTTGTATACCTTTTTAATGATTTTTGGCTTGAGTCTTTTACTAGACAATGAGTTAAATGGATCAAGAATCCTGTCAGTTAACCACAGTTTTCTCATTGCCTGACACAAGGTACTATACATGACTCATCTACCTTAAACATCTCGATTAAGTGAAGTTATAAAGTGGTAAAAATGATACAAACTTCATTACATGGTATTACTGCAGATGAAATTTCAGCGCTTAACCCAGAAATCCTATGTATGTGGAGTTCTTTTCTGAATGCAATCAGAATGCAGCTGTAAAGATGCTGTGAAGTGGTGAAGTCAGTGCCATTTATGGACACCTCTGTAAGCCTGATTCTTCCATGAAAGCAACAATAGCACAAATGCACTCATGAGTAGGTGGTGAAGTAAAAGCTACTCTGTCACTGTAACAAAGCACTGGAAAATGTCAAAAATTAGGAGATGCCTAGGAGACAATTTGAGATGAAGTCAGAAAAGCAAAAGTATTACCAGGCTGCACATTTATTTTATAATCCTTCCCAGAATTTTCTTGATAGAGATGGTGGCAAGTTCTGCTTTTAAAACTTCATACATTGGCATCACCTACAATTACACAAATCCCATTACACACTGCTGTGGGATAATGCTCTTGTACCCTGTCACTCATATTAGTTTAATAAAATGCTGATTTTCCAGTAGCTAGGCAGGAAATTTAGGTGGGGCAACCATACTAGAAGAATTTTGGAAAGAGGAAAGGCTCAGTTTGCAGTCACAAGCCAGATGCAGAAGAAGTAAGATGAGAATGTCTCACCAATAAAAAGTACCAAGACACATGACTAACATAGACAAGAGTTATGGGTTATTTTAAGTTGTAAGAACTAGTTAATAATAAGCCTGAGCTAACAGGCCAAATAGTTTATAATTGTTATAAGCCTCTGTGTGTTTCTTTGGGACGGAATGGCTGTGGGACCAGACAGGACAGAAACTTCCATCTACAAATAACACCAACATGGGGCAACTACATCCAGATAAAACCTGAAAGAGCTTGAGAAGGGATCTAGACATAAAAGAACATAGTTAAGCATGACTTCTTGGTAGAATCATTTTCCCAGGTGGGTTATGTTTTCTAGAGGCAAGCCAAGGCACAGCTCCTTTAAGAAAGGCTTCCTGACTCAGCATTAGCAGCAGAAACTTTGTAGCTCTTTTAAGAGGCTTTGCCACCAAACATTTAAATGGTGGTTATGAACAGCTTGCATCAGGTTTCTTAGGGGTGGCATGGACCTAGAAACTCCACTGAGCTGTGGTTAAAAAAAAAAAAAGTGGCTCCTGCCAGCACCTCTCCCATAAAGCTAGACTTTCAGGAAGCCAAGGAATGGGGTGGATCTAGCTGTCAAAGCCATGGCTTTAATTCTAGCCATATCTATTGGCAAATTAAAGACTCGTGTAGTTAGAAAAAGAGAGATATGCAGTAAAGACAGATTCAAATGAAAAGACCATCTAAACAGTTTACAGTGTATTTAAAAATATACATTGGCTTGGGAGAGAATAAAGGATAGATACGATTCTTAAAAACTAGAAAGTAGTTGGGTGTGGTTGCATACATCTTTAATTCCCCACATGGGAGGTAGAGACAGGCAGATCTCTCTGAGTTCAAGGGCAGCCTGGTCTACAGAGTGAGTTTCAGGACAACCAAAGGTATACAGAGAAACCCTATCTCAAACAATGAGAAACAAAAAAATTAAAATTAAAGAAATAAAATTAAAAAAATTAAGACCATGTAAAGATGGGAAATACATAGAACATCTGGAAATACACAAAGACAACACAGAGTAAGTTACTATGTTATCTTTGAATTGTTTGATTACTGAGGAAGGAGCAACAGATGCTGTAAGACGTTCGATTATAAATGCTGCTGGATTAATCCAACATATATTTTTAAAATGCTTTGACTTCAAAATTTAAGTCAAAATATATGTTATTTTGGGAGAACAGGTTTTGCTTTTGTTTCCACAAGAAATGAGAGGCTATGGGTTATTTCTGGGTTAAGAAAAATAAGGTTTGATCGAGGAAGACCCCCTGAAACATATCTGATAGGCATGGATGATCCAGATGATCCAATATTTAAGAGTACTTCTGTTTCAGATTCCTCTGAGTTTGACATCCAGAACAGCTTCAAGACTGGCAACTGAGATGAATCCAGCCTCCTAGATACTCTAGTCAGGACTTGATCATAATCCTAAATTTTCTCTGGGCACCCATGAGATTATCAGCACCCCCAATCAGCAGCAATAGCCTAGAAGACTATGCCCACATTCCCAAAAATGGATTATGGATGGTTGTCCTTGTTTAGAGTGTTGGTTTCAAGTTGTTATTGATAATGATCAGGAAAAATGCTAGACAAAGTAGATGAGGTTCAGAGTTCTCATTTTGAAAGGAAAAAAAGGGGAAGTGCTGTGGGATAATGTTTGTATATCCTGTAAAGATTTGTTACTCATATTGGCTTAATAAAATGCTGATTGGCCAGTAGCCAGGCAGGAAGATTGGTTGGGTAACCAGAGTAGGAGAATTCTGGAAAAAGAAAAGGCTCAGTTTGCAGTCACTAGTCAGCCACAGCAGAAGCAAGATGAGAATGCCTCATCAGGAAAAGATACCAAGCCACATGGCTAACATAGACAAGAATTATGGGTTAATTTAAGTTGTAAAAACTAGTTAGTAATAAGCCTGAGCTAATAGGTCAAACAGTTAATAATTGTTATAAGCCTCTGTGTGTTTCCTAGAGCTGTGGGATGAGGCAGAACAGAAACTTCCATCTACAACACCCTACTCAGACACTGTTATATTTTATCCCCTTGAAAGAGTTATGAGAAATAGAGATATTGAAGTAACGTGCACATTCTGAACCTGAAACGTAACTTGTACATATACACGTATACCAATTTATGTGTATTGCATTTATGTAGGTAGGAATGTGACAAAAATCTCCACAATGGGCTTAAAGTGTGACAGGCTATGGAATATCCAAGAATGAGACACAGGCGTCTAGAAAGTTTCTGTAGTCATACGAGAAAGTCAACATGTATTGGACCTAGAGGAGAAATCCTTCTGGACTCCTATAATCCTCTGTTCTTCTGATAGGAACAGGTAGATATGGATGCTGAGATAATTAGACTTTTGAATGGACATTTCTATTTTTTTCAAATTATTACTGCTTTGACCCTGGATCACTCATCCTTACCCACAGTCCTCATCCTTGCACTGGCCATAACAGCTGTCACTGCCTCTCTGACAGATCTGGGGATTACTTCACAGAGGCGTATGGTTCATTGGATCGGTGAAGAGAGAAGAGCCAGGAAAGAGATTTGTTATTGGTGTGATAAAACTCTTGCTCTATATGATTAAACTGTTATAGTCAAGACATACTCTCAGGTCCCTGTGGCTACTGGAACTAACTCTAAAAAGACCTCTGCAAATGTGGGTGGAGATCCTGGCTATGGGCCACAGGTTCCATTAACTGAACCATGTATAGGTCTGAACTTCTGAGTACACTTGATTTCTTCAGCAAGATACTCTAACTTGAAGCTCTGATCAGATTCTAAGAAGTTCATCGCAGAAATACCATGAAACTGTGCTCAGACTATAACACCAACGAATTGCTGATTCTATTATAGTGCTCACAAATAAGAAAAGGGCTCAGCAGTAGTGGAGTCAAAATTGATGATCAGGGTTCGAGAAATGGTTGGGTACTTGTGTCATATCATAGAAGGGAATAAACTTTCCACAACTGAGTTCTTTGTGGCTTCCCATCACTTCTTATTATATATAAACCAGAGCACCATTTAGAAAGAGGCAGTGTATCACCTCCAGACCAAGGGATGGCTTTCTTAGACCCACCTTAGTGACCCTGTCCTCTTCCTTATTTAAAATCAATTTACACTAAAAACATTAGGAAAATTTGGGAGATATGCTTGCAAAAGCTGAAGATACTGGGAACTAAATATCCATGTCCACATGCAGAACATCTGTCCATGCATCTGGCAGCCAGCTAGAAGCAGGCAGAAAGACCAGTACACAGGAAATGTGACATAAGGTTGATGGCAGTGACTAAACTCATCTCAGTGTGTGTGGGATGACAGAAATGGGAGAGAGAGAGAGAGAGATAGAGAGATAGAGAGAGAGAGAGAGAGAGAGAGAGAGAGAGAGAGAGAGAGAGAGAGAGAGAGATCATGCATAGATGGGGGGGGCACAGAGAAGTCATCCCAGGATGCCTTTTGTATCTTTGACTTAAAGGAGTGACTGAGGAGAATTGATATTTTCTGAGGCCTCTTTATTTTTTTAAAGTTGATACTTTCCACTAGTGAAGGAAACAAGAAACTGCCCAGAAAGCCAAGAGCAACAGGACACTGTTCCCTCTGCAGAATTTGGCACTGAGGTTTGCCAAATACTTTACGGAATATTTTTCTCCTTGGGCTAACCATGACATTGTTTCTTCTGTCTTTCCTCCCAGCCAAAACTGCGATCACTCCTCCTCTGTTTTCTTAAGGGCATCTTATTTTTCCTCTTGCACAGAAAACCCAGTGTTTCTTATTCTTTCGCCATACTTCTTTCGGAGAGGCAAAAGCGAGGTCCCACACACGCACTTGTGGTGACATGTTTGTGTTCATGTACTTTATATGACCATTGATTTATACAATGCACAGTTGTTTTCAGCGTTCACAAGAAAAGCACTGAGCCAGGGGAGAAGAGCGAGCTGCTTTCAGAAAGTGACAGTCCCGGAACGGATAGTCACTGTCTCTCCTGCCTTTGGACAGTCATGGGGGTTGCATATTTCTCCTAATTTGTTGCCGTTTCTACTCTACTGCTGGTTAACTCTTTTGACTGTTAGCTGAGGCTCTTTTTGGAGGGAGTGTGTCAAATCAGAGGAAATGCTTCTGTCCAAAATTGGCATGGCTCTCGAATTCTATTGTAAATTCTGCTGGTGAAATTTCATTTTGACACCCTAAGTACAGATAACTAGTTATCTACAACAACAACAAAAATCATGATTTGAAAGTGTCAGGTTCATTTCCTTTCAAAATTTTAAGCACGCATCTCGGAGCTGAAAGAGATTTCAGAAAAATGAGCTGGATTCTTATTTTGAAAATGAGAAAGAATCCCTCCGCGAGGGGCTGTGACTTGCCCAGTTAGGCAGCTGATTAGAACCCAGATCCCCTAGCCCTGCCTCCAACGTCTCACCAGTCTTATGGATTTGGAAGACTTTTTCAATTTCCTACCAGCTGTCCCGGCATGCAGACACAATAATGAGATTCGGGAGTGAAGACGTGGCTGTGCATTACCAAGAAGGTGAGAAGGCAGCGTGTGCGAGCATGTGCCTTCTCCGTGGTGACTGCAGGGCCAGAGTAACGGGAGTGCTGCTCTCAGGGCGTTCAGCACACCGCCACGAATCTCATCTACATGTGTATGGTACCATTGTTTGACTCTCCACGTGCCACTTCACCAAGGTCCTTTGGTATTGCCATGTTAGATGCTATGACAGCAGCGTGTGCAAATCGGCTCAGGGACGTTGTTGTTTCCGATGATATGTCTCAGACATTTTGAATATCCAGACCCTCAGAAGATACTTCAAATTGTTTCACATAAAACATTTGCTTATAAGTACATGCATTCAAAAATACGACTGTCCTCTCTTAGTTCTTGTGTCCATGTATTTGCATAACAGCATATGAGCACTATTCTCATTATAAATCCACTGGAGGACAGGAAGCAGGAAGACTGACGAGAGGAAAGTGACAGATGACAGTCTAATAGCAAAGGGAAAAGAATGTAGCATGGCAGTGAAGGGCCATCCTGAACAGTGACAAATTGCTTGTCACATATCAATGCTATTTGACAGTAGGGAGGATAATAGATATTAATAATGAAAATTCTGGAACACCAATGAAAAATTTACTGGTTTTGTATTTATTTTTGAAAACACTAAGGTGTACCTTTCAGATATTTCATACATACATACATACATACACACACACATACACACATGCATGCTATACATTTTGGGAAGGTCTCCAGTGGAAATGGTTATGCTACTTGAATGGTGCTTAAAGGTAATAGTAGTGTCACTATGATATTGATCACGGGGAGAAGAGGTATAGAGGAGATAGCACGGCCTTTTCCTACAGTTACAAAGGTTTGCATTTTTCTTTATGTTGTCAAGTGAGTCTGGAAACATGTATCCCACAATCCATTGTTGGTTAGAAGATGCAACAGAGTTCAAGAATTACATGAAAAAGGGTTTGTGGATCACCCTTCTAAGGGGGCTTAATGGATTATTCCTTGTGGTATGTCTCAGATCAGTGGTGTCACCTTTCCTAGGTCTCCCAGATACCCACATTAGATGGACCCACCCTTTAGGGGCTGGTTGACCACCAGCAATACTACAGCAAATGTCCCTCTATTTTTCTCTTGAGTCAATGTAGCCATTTATGCTTTTTGTTTCAAAATTCACGGCTCTGCTTTATTTATGCTGCATCTTTGAGAAACTTCCACGATAGCTTGTTTCACATTGCTATTGTATGTTCCTTCCCACTTACTCTGGCCCTCAGGCAATGAAGAGTAAGCACTATAGTTTGTGGCAGATGCAACTGTAATCCAACAAAAAAAAAATGCAGAGAGCTATTCATTTTCTCGCAGCCCACATGTGACCCCCTTCACCTAACATCAAACATCACATCTCTGTTCTACATAGTTGTGATAGCTAGGTTTGATAACTTGGCTACATCTGGAATTAAGTAATACCCAAATGATTAGGCATACTTGTGAGGTATGGTATTTTTTTCTTAATTAAATCGTTTGAAGTGGGAAGACCCACTTCTAATCTTTATCTTTGAGGAGGGAAGATCCACCTTTAATCTGGGCCAAACCTTCTGCTGGTAGTCCATATGAAGGACCTGGAAGATGAAAACTTGCTCTTTCTTGGCCTACTTGTTCTCAGCAAAGCCGTTTCTTCACTGGCATTATGAGCCAAGTTCTTTTGGATTTCAGTTTCTGATAAAGCCCAGCTGAGACATCCAGCCCTGCAGACCCAACAATTACTGTGCTGTTGGACCTTCTATTGGTAGACAACCATTGCTGAACTATCTGGACCACAGCCTGTTAACCATTCTAATAAATCCAATATTATAGAGAATACACACACACACACACACACACACACAATTCTGTAAGTTCTGTTCCTCTGGCACAGCAGTTCTCAACCCATGAATGATGACCTATTTGAGGGCTACATATCAGATATTTACTTTACAATTCACAACAGTAGCACAATTATATTGTGGAGTATCAACAAAATAATTTTATGGTTGGGGGTCAGCACAACACGAGGAACTGTATTAAAGGGTCACAGCACTGGGAAGGCTGAGAAGCACTGGGAACCCTGGCTAATGCAGTTGTACTCTTTAGGGGAGGGTGGTGCTGCTGCCCACTAATGTTAGAGAGGTCTTATTACTCAGGATGGCTGTCAGATCTGCAATGTGTGGTCATTTCTCATTTCTACCAAAATCTGTAGTTCTTACAAATTAGACTCATGAGTGTTTTTGGTCCATCAGCCCTCGAGATGGGCTTGGCCAACTTTGAGCCTACAAAGGAAACAGTTCCGGCATTTTGTATGGGACAACGTTTAAAAGCCGTTGCCTTTATCCCCTTGAATCCACCTTGCAGCAACAGTGTGGTGGTAAAGTTTCCAAAAGATTTCAACTAGTTCCAAGAAGGTGCTGGAGAAGGCACCTCAAGGAAGCTATTGGAAAATGTGTTCTGCTTCCATTCCCAGGCCATTCTGAATCTGTTTCGTTCATTTCCTTAGAAGCTGCAGCCGGATCGAGTGCAGGTTCCCTGTAGCAACGGCAATTGAATGATGCTCTCACACGTGTGTCTTCTCTTCTTTCACTCATCTGTTCTTCCTCCCTGGGATCATATCCCAAATAAACCATAATGTCTATAAGCATTGGTTTAATGTCCTGCACAGAATGAGAGAGTTAGGGGAAAGAAAGGGGAAGTACTGTCCAAGTTAAGACGTTTATACTCAAGGTAAAATGTAATTATTAAATAAGGAAGAGGCAATGTTTGCTAAGCATTGACCATGTGTCGAATGTAATTGGTGTTTCTCATGTTCCAACAAAGATAATGTAATGTGTGCATTTTATAGATTTTTTTTTAAAATGCGATTCTGTGTTGATAAAACTATCCTGAGTACTTCTGATTGCAGACTTAGAGCATGAAGCAAATACCAAACCTAGATTCATATTCCTGGCAATTACAAAGAAACAAAAAATCTTATGGTAAGGCTTCAGTTCTTTGGAAACCTTAGAGAAACACATCACTCATTCATGCTTCCTACTGTGTATGGATCCAGGGTATCATTCATACTTGGCAAGAGCTCTGCATTTGAATAACATCCAGTTCCAATTTTTTTTAGGCAATGTCTAATTACATAGTCCAAGTTGGACTTGAACTCACACCGTATCCCTGACAGTTCTCAAACTTGTGGTCATCCAGTCTCAGCTGCTTCAGTACCTGAGATTAAAGGGGCTTGTCAACAAGCCCACCTATAGCTTATTTGAAAACTGGCAACTGCATCCTTGTATAAGCAATGGTTGACATGGTTGTGTGGAGTTTGGAGTCACTGACACCTCCTGTCCAAGCAGGCTAGTTGCGAGCAATGTACTCCACCTTTCTCTGGTTTGTAGGATCCTGGGTCTCAGTGTATAGGAACACCTTTCTCTGGTCCCCAGGAATAGCATGGTTTATCCACCCACCTAAGGAAGGGCAGGTGGCATCTATGGCTTTGGAGCACAGTGGTCAGTAGATTTGACTATTCTTTGATGATACACTAGGGTTTGTTTCAAACACACACACACACATACACACACACACGCGCGCGCACACACACACACACACACCTTAAAACTACAAATGGGAATGCATTCAACCCTGCATTCAAGGGCTAATTGAGCTGGTCAACAGCCTTCTTAAATTTTAGAATGAGGAGCTCTTTTCTCAAATGCATTGAGTCCATAGCTCCCACCTAATCCATAGCCACTGAGCTCATCTCTTCAGAGACGGGTTTTATGCCTTGCACAAACCTCTGCTAAGATCTTCACAGCTCAGAGACCGGAGTGCTTGGTGTTGGATGGGGCTCAGATCCCCCAAAGCTGTCTCACACCTCCATGCAGAAATAGCAGCCGGCCATGCCCCTGGTTGGTTTATGATACAATAGCTTCCTTGGAGCGTACTGATAAATATTTATAGCATCAAGCAAGCAGTAATGGGCTGCTATTCAAACACACCTGCTGGGAAAGAAAGAAATAAAGAAGAAAGGAGAAAAACACATACACACTTACCCATATTTATGCCCACTACATGAAGGTCATGTGGGCACTTTGACCCAGAGAGCATATGTGCAGAACAACCATAATAGCCACTGCTTTCCCTGGAGCTGTGGTCCACAAACGCAGCATCCTTTATGAGGAAACCGGACAAGTGCGGTGTTTAAATGCTGCATTTCCCTAAATAGTGAGCACGATTGTTGAATTATGTTTGGAAAATACCGAACGGAATAAAGCAAACAAATGTTACCCATGCATCTCGCCTCTCAGAGGTAACGGTGTTAACATTTTAGAACATTTCTTTGCCCTAAGAAAGGCCTACTATCCTAGCGCTTTCGACGTCTGTTTATTATACACAGCTAATGCTACAGATGCTTCAAACAGTATAAACATCATCTCTAATTTGATAGTTGAAAATGATATGTTGCTGTTCCTATTTATATGGATTTGATTATTGATGGCTGCTTACTAACCCAATCAATAAACACATTTCTGGTGTTACTGGGAGTTGAGAGGGTGGATAGCACGTGGTGCAAATGTGTACAGGTGAATTGAACAGAATCCTGCTTCCACAGTCGGGTGGAGAAACCAAAGACATTCCTCTGCAATAGGTAAGTTTTTCCTTTTGTGTTACTTGTAAATCCAGATCTTTTAAAATTCGGGCTTTAGACTGCATGTCCCACAATTCAGTGCTTCATATTTTCCTTCGTGAGTGGGGCAGTGTGTTCGTGAGAGTTACCTCTTCATTTCAGCCCTCCATCCGACCATCAAAACAGCTTTCAGAGCAAACCAGGTCATGTAGAATATTACTCTGAAAATATTTAAAACACTGGGCTCTCCAAAGCCTAGAAATAGGTCCTTCAGCAGTCTTGAAATGGACAACATGAAGGGTTCAGGTTAAAATAAGTCAAAAGAAGGGAGCAACTTAGAGAGTGATTGCAATCCAAGAAGCAGATGTATAAACTGTGTTCTTTACATGCTGTGGAACGCCTGGGTGATTCCCAGGTGTAGTAGTAGTGGGGCATTTACATTTGCTTCCAATTTGTCACATGCTAAGTGGTTTTCAGGGGATTTCTAAGGTACCATATATACCGCACTCTGCATTTAAACAGTGGAGAATTAGCATCATTAATAACAAAGCCTTATTGAATATATATTGTACAACTCTGAGTCCTGAGATAAAAGCAGTGTAGAATGCATCCTCCAGAGAGTCTTCTTGAGCATCCAACCCTGCACTAGATTTCATTCTAACGGGAGGAGTCAGTGCTGTCATAAGGCAAAGACTTGAACAGATGCTGGAACAATGAGGAATGACTGGGATAACTGTGTGCATGGTGCTTAAATCGCAACCACACACAATTTGTTCCTTACACTGTATGTGTGTAGCTTTCTAATGGAGAGTTCTCGTTGTCAGGGAATCTTAGCATCACTAAGAGCAGGTTGAACAGACATTGCTTGCATCTTGCTGTGATGCAAAGTGAACTCCAGCACCCTCCCAGGCATGAGCTGTCGCTCATGAAATATTTAACCTGAAACTAATTAAGTCTTTAGCTCTGCCTTCTGGATTGCAGGAAATGTGGAGAATAGATCAGCAAGTTAAAGAATATTAAGAGAAGATAACCAGTCATTTCTAATATGGGACATTTGTACTCAAAAAGGGAGGGATAGTTTCTTCATGGATGCAGCAAGGTAGTAGCAAAAGAAGGTCTGTAAGTGAACTGTTTGTTAAACCATGTTTGGAGAATAATGTTTGATAAGTACTTCAGATAAAGCATTTAACAGATTTGACAATGACTCTTGCCCTTTTAAAAATCCTAAACTATACATTTTGAGAATGAGTGAGGAAATCTGAATACTGTTTGATAGTTTTATGTTATAAGAAAATTGTTTTTTTATTAGGTGTGAGCATTTCTATGTGGTCATATAGGAGGACATTCTTTCTGGGGATGTGAATGATGAGAGAGAAAGATGATCTACAAATGATGCAGGTTGATGGGAAACTATGCAGCTGAGTAATTGTGGCTATATATAGGACATATATGTTGAACATTGAGAGGATATTTCACTGTAATTTTTGCTTTTCTATATAGTTATAAATTATTTTTACATCACAAAGATTTTTGTAAGGACTGCTTTCACATGATCTCAAAATCGTGGGGAAATGGAAAAATTTTATCCCCATTAAGTTTCATTTATGAAAGATAGAAGTTGAGGTTGCCCACATGCACTTGGATTTTCTGGGTTGCCATGGGAAGCCTGCAATGGACATGAACTTTTTTTTAATTTATTTTGATTTTTCCATGCTCCCTTCCCTTCCTCTAACCTCCTTTTCTACCCTCCTCCATGGTCCCCATGCTCCCAATTTACTCAGGAAATCTTGTCTTTGTCTGCTTCCCATGTAGATTAGATCCATGTATGTCTCTCTTAGGGTCCTCATTGTTGTCTAGGTTCTCTGGGATTGTGAATTGTAAGCTGATTTTCTTTGCTTTATGTCTAAAAGCCACTTGTGAGTGAGTACATATGATTTCTGTCTTTCTGGGTCTGTATTACCTCACTCAATATGATGTTTTCTAGCTCCATCCATTTGCCTGCAAATCTCATTATTTTTTCTGCTGTGTAGTACTCCATTGTGGAAATGTACCACATTTTCCTTATCCAGTCTCCGGTCGAAGGGCATTTAGGTTGTTTCCAGGTTCTGGCTATGACAAATAATGTTGCTATGAACTTAGCTGAGCACAAGACCTTGTGGTACAATTGAGCATCCTTTGGGTATATACCCAAAAGTGGTATTACTGGGTCTTGAGGAAGGTTGTTTCCTAATTTTCTGAGAAATTGCCATACTGATATCCAAAGGGGTTGTACCAGCTTGCATTCCCACCAGCAATGCAGAAGTGTTCCCTTTATCCCACATTCTCTCCAGCATAAGTTGTCACCGGTGTTTTTGATTTTGGCAATTCTTACAGGTGTAAGGTAGAATCTCAGAGTTATTTTGATTTGCATTTCTCTGACGGCTAAGGTTATTGAACATTTCCTTACATGTCTTTCAGTCATTCTATATTCCTCTGTTGAGAGTTCTCTGTTTAGGTCTGTATCCCATTTTTTTCACTTTTTTTTACTGGATTATTTGTTCTTTTGATTACCAATTTCTTGAGTTCTCTGTATATTTTGGAGATCAGCCCTCTGTCTGATGTGAGGTCCTGTGGCAGTTCTCATCCCTGCTGTTCTTTTCCTCCAGAGTAAACAGTTCACCTTCTTTGGCTTCCTAGCATCTTATTCAGGTTGAAAGAGAAAGTTCTTTAGCTAAAAGCTGTGAGTATAAATCCATACCCCCATACCACAACCATTTGTAGCTGTTATGCCTATAGCAGATTATTTAATTTCTGGATATCTTTTTTCTTAAAAATATACAAACAGTAGTCAGTTCATTTACTTCCAATATTTAGTATGAAACTAAAAGAAATCTTTGTCAAATTTGTCTCCACAACTTAGATGCATTAAAACATGCTTTTTGTGTCCCCCCCCAATAAAAAGTCTACCAAGAAAGTCATGATTGGCAGCGATGTGAGTGGAATAGCTGATGAGGAGGAGACAAGCAGCAGACAAGGGGAGGACATAATACTGCCAGTATCAGGAGCAAGGGGAGGAGAAAGGATAGGTGGATGGAAAAGGAGCTAATAAACAGAGCTTGGGGAAATCAAATAAAAAGTAGCCAAGAACGAACCACACAGATGGTGCTAAATATACACATGAATATCAAAGTGATGATGGCTAATAGGAGACAAGGAAATTGAAGTGGGACTGATGTAAAAACAAATTAAGGCCAGCGTGACCCAGCGTGAGGAACAAAGTTAGGCAGGGAATATACTCCTCACAGAAGCCAGAATTGGCCCTGCGTAAAAAAGATAATTGGAGGATGAGAGTGACTCAAATAGCATTCCAAATAATTTTTCATATTTAGCTTTGCTAAAGACACAAGGGAAGTGGATGCTGGAGAGGACTGGCGATCTGCACCATATGTAGAGTGAGCCACGATTTTAGCTTTGGTAAAATAGTGTTTTTGAATCTAATGAGGATGGGTTGTGAATGCTTTGTGAGTCTGGATCACAAATTGGAATTCGAATAGCTGAAAGTGTAGCTGAGGTATAGGGTATCTGCAGAATTCCAAGAAGTTAGAAAACGGTTTTATTTATCTGGTTGAACATCATCTGAGTTGTTTTGTTGTAGTGATCATTTGGTTGCTACCTTGATGCAAGAATAAAGGAGAAATAACAAACTTTGCTGGAGATGTGTAAGGTGATGGGAAGCAAGAGAAGATGAACACAGTACAAGGCATCCCGTGTCTAAGGATTTGGATGGAAGGGCGTGAGTCTGTGAGGAGTGGGACCTGGAAACTCCCACAAGCATCCTCACTCCCGAAGAAACATCATTCCCGGTCTCATTTATAGCTTTCTTTCTTTGGCATAGTAATGATCACTGTTTAATCTATTGATTTATCTTGTGTTCTAGTCTCTGTTCTCTAGAAAGGTGCTCTTGGCCATTGCTTACTTATCAGCTACCACAGATTTCCAGAATACCCAGGACCTGGCTTTCCTTTGTTCAGATACAGCTCTAACTTGTAGTGATGGGACTGCCACGTTTACTGCTGAGTAGGTCCATTCCCCACTGATGCCATCACAGCTGCCCAGGCACGTGCTGTGGAGCCACAGTTCATGCAGAATTCATGACACAAAAGGAAAATTGGAAAGTCCCTCAAGAAGCACATCACTAGAAATGAGGGCTCTGCCATTCATGGACGCAGCCCCAGCCATGTTTTGCTCTAGTCTTAGACTAAATAAAGGTTTCTTTAGTTACGTATGAGATCAAGTCACTGATTTTCTCCCATCAGCTAATTTTTAATGAAACATGAGCACTTTGAATATAAGTATGACCTTATATTCAACATGGTGAGGGATTTATACCGTCAGAGGCGCTTATGGAACAACACAGGATTTAGGACACTCGCTTCTTACCCATCATCCCACAGTCACTAAGAACAAACCTGCTCCACATGGGGGAGAATGGTATCTAGGAATCTTTTGTGATTTTTAAAATTACTTTGTAAGCTTTATTCTACCTCTTCCTTCCTTGTTATGTACCTATGTGTCCACTTTAAAGCAAACAATTTCACACAGTTGTTTGGCCACCTGTGCAGAATGGAAAAGAATGGGCCTGTGGCCAGGCAGACCAATGGCAGGGATTTTGAGAGAGGAAATGCTCCCCATAATATGGAGGTGGAGGGTGGACCCTCACGTGAGCCTTTTGAAACAATGCCAGCTGACATTTTACGAGGAGATCCTGACATGTGGGTGGAAGGTTAGCTGTGGAACAATCCTTCAGAAGTGGCAGCTGTGGGGAGTGATAACTGTTGTGGAATTTATTATTTTAACTATGCAAAGGTGTGCTACATTTGTTTATGCTGCATTTGTTTAATTTTGTAAAGGTGTGTCACCTTGCCTGCCTAAGGCACCTGATTGGTCTAATAAAAAACCAAATGGCCAATAGTTAGGCAGTAGAAGGATAAGCATGGCTGGTGGGCAAAGGGAAGAAGCAGAGGAGAAGAGAGGAAGAAGAGTAGAGAGAATGAAGGAGGAAAAAATTGTAATGCCTGGGGTCAGAAGCAATGCAGCTTCCTACCAGCCAGTCTCACAGAGGAAACGGGAAAGTAACAGATACAGAATGAAAGAAAGGTAAAATGCCCCAGGCAAAATGTAGATAAAGAAAAAACAGATTAAAACAAGAGCTAAAATAAGGCCAAGCATTCATCACTTCTAACAAATCTCTGTGACATGATTTGGGATCTGGTTGGTGGCCCCCAAAGAAAGCCTGCTACAGATTATTTCAACTGTTGTTATTCTTAAAACAGACAGTGTTCCTACGTGGATCCTTCCTCACTCTAAAAGCCAGCTGGTCAGAATTCAATATGATCAGTTTATAGATAAGCGGAAGCTTCACGTAAACTGTTCAGCATGGCGAATGTGAGTCCAGAATCTGGAACTAGTTAAGATATTATGGTTCGTATCTGTAATACACCCTGGAGATTCATGTGTCAAAGGCTTGGTGCTTACCTCGTAGCACTACTGAGGAAGGATTAAATCATGGGAGAACTAACTGTAATAAAAGATTCATCTGTTGATATGTTCACAAATCAATAAGTAGACTATTGGGAGGTGGAGCCGAGTTGGGGGAAGTCGGTTACTGTCACGAAGAGAGTTCGTGTGAGGGGTACATCTTATCCACACTTCTTTTTCTCCTTCTGTTCCTTGGTTTCCATAAAGGGAGCAACTTTCATACTCCATGTCCTTCTGCTTTGGCATTCTGGTCTTACCACAAGTAGAGAGGCAATGAAACATGAAACGAACTAACATTTCCTTATTTAAGTTGATTTTCTCTTGTACTTTGTTACAGAGAAGGAATAGGAAAAAAAAAACCACTGTGTCCCAATCCATTGTCTGCCACATTACCTCTAGATCTGGGCAAACTGCACAATATTCATAAGCCTCATATTCACAACTGTAAGGTACTATTTGCCCCTCAAAGGTGTTTGTATAAATAAAATAACGCTCAATTCCTGACACGTCACATATGACAGCATGCAACATCCTCATTCCAGAATCCATGTTATAGTTTGGGTCAGGGATGTCTCCCCAACCCATTTGTTAAAGTCATGACCCCCACCATGGAATAGTGGAAGGCAGCCAAACTTTTAAAAGGTTAAGCCTGTGTAGAGGCCTCCAGATCTCTATGGTTGTGCTATTGAAGTGTGCACTGGAGCCCTAGCATCTTTTTCTTCTCCCTTAGATCTTCTTAGCCATGGGGGAATGATTTGCTTTGCCACACATTTCCAACATTATACACCGCTACGGTCCTCAAGAAACAGGGTCACCCAATCATAAACTAAAGCCTTTGAAAGGTGTGCAAAAGTAAACTCAGTGTCTTTGTAAGCTGGTTGTCTCTGATATTGTTGCGGTGCTGGGAAGCAAAGACAGTGCCAAGAGGTTCCTCCTATGCAGGTTCACTGGTCATGTATTCTTGGAGGTCCCATCAGGAGAGAGATTACAAGAGCTTAGAAGTTACCCACAGGAATCTTCTAGGGACCAAATCTATCTCTGGATGGAATAGTACTTGACCACAAAGAGAATGTGAGAAAAATTACAAAGGACAGAGAAAAGTGGTCCATGATGGAGAGGGAAAGGAGGGGTCAAGAGAAGCCATGACTTGTGGCTGGAGAGATGATTCAGTAGTCAAGAGGACTACTTCCTCCGGAAGACCCAGGCTTTGTTCCCAGCATCCACAACAGTCTGTATGTTCATCTCCAGGGCATCCAACAACCTCTTCTGGCTTTCACAGGCACTACACACATGATGCACAGACATGCATGCAGGTAAAGCACTCAGGCCATAAAATTTTAATAAAACCTTTAAACAAAGAGCAATGACTCTAAGGGCAATAATGGAAAAAGTAGCATGCAATTAGCAGAAACTGGGAAGCCAACAGAAGTGTTAGCTGCTTAAATAAAGAAGGAACTGGTACCTATGGTACCTATACCTAAAACCAGGAACTGAAAGCACACATCAGTTATCATAGATGTTCCTACACCCTGCACTGACATGCAGGGCCTGTGAGTCCCCACATTTGTACTTCCTGCTATCACTGTTCATCTACTCACAGGGCTTAAAGGATCCTCTAGGCTCTCCCCACCCAGGGTCTCCAGTTCTCAAGAATTTCTCCTGTTCCCAGTTTGCCTCTTAGTTCCCACCCCACCTCCATCACTGCAGGGAGACTACAACACCAGGACACATGTGTTAACATGCATGACCATACACATGCCCGCCCTCCGCCTTGAGTATGTCTCGGGTGTGTATTCATGATTTTGCAAATAATACTATACCTTGGTCACAGGAATCTGGCTCATTTTTGCCTTTCAAAAAAAATCTCATTGGGCCTCGTCTATAGCAAACACTGTTTGCCTTTTCAACCATTGCAGCTGGGTGCTTCATTCAACATTGGAACCTAACAAATATGAAACAGTTTGAATAACTGACCCCTTACTGCCATTTGTCATAGATGGATTCCCATTCCTTTTCCTCCTTGCCTTAAAGGTAAAGGCCTGCCACACAGGCCAGCCAACTCTCTGAGCCAGACAACTAGTGTCTCTGGAGAGGATAAAGGGCTCCAGTGGCTTCAGTCCTTACATGCCGGCTTCTCTTTTCCTGAGTGCAGAGAATTAAAAAAAAAAAACAAAAAAACAAAAAACAGCTCATTCATTTGGCAATGATAGCGTTTTCTTTCTCAATGGCCTTGGTTTTGTTTGGGGGTGAGTCCTCAGTATCCAAGGCTGAAGAGCAGTTCTTGCTCTAGGGTGCACCTGTGCGTATTGACATATTTTATTCGTGCAGTAGGATTCTTGGGCCGCTCTTTTCTCTTTACATTTTTCTTTAGTACCCTGATTACCCAGAGCACCCAATGGACCCCTCTATCATTTTGATTCTGCTATTGCACCCCGTGAGCTGCATTCCCTTATTGGCTCATGACATCCGGTTTTCCAAATGCCTCCACAATCATCCTTTTTAATATTTCAATGAGTCAGGATAACTATCATCCTTATCACCACTAGTTTAATTTCAATCGTTTTACAGTTACAAAAACCAAGATCAATGTAATTTCAGTGAAATAAAAGTACTTCAAACTCTGATTTCTAATCTAGATCCTCTCACTTTTCATTTCCTCTATGGTTCATGTAGCCCATGATGTGACTCTCTACAGTACCTTTACACTGTGGTTCTCACAAATACCTCTGTTCTCTTTTGTTTCTCCCTGAAGTGCCTCGGGTGGTTGAAATGCCCTCCAGGTAGTGCCCTGGGCACTCACTGCCAATTGGTCAGAGTGGGCAAGTGGAACAGCATTCGATTTCCATTCTTAGTGCAGAAATCCTATTGGTAGTAGCTATGGAAATTCCTACAGTGCAAAGCCCTCAGAGGTTTCATAGAATGACTCCTGCTTGAAGGATTCCCAGACACAAACACGAAGGGAATTTACACAAGTGCCTGTGGTTTTTTACAAACTTTACATCTATTCTCCTGACAACATGTAGAGTGAATGCAGTATTGTTTCTGGCTTTGCATTGAGTACACGGAGGCTAGCATTGAAATCACTGTCCTATGAACACACCATGCAAGCAATAGATCCATTATTAGAGTTAACATTGAAACCATAATTTCTGTTGTAAATGTCCCCCTTAACCCCCACCCATCTTATTGCAATAACGTGCATCTCAGTCTCATTAGAAGCCAGCTCTAGAGACACACACTGGGCCGAGAAAAAAAGAAATTAAAAGAATTATACCGAACTTTGCTGTGTTCTTGTGTATAATGTGTCAATATTAACATTTTATTTCCAACAAGTAAATGTTTGAGAATGATTTTGCCTAAATACTAACACCTTAAAACCTTCTTCTCAACTTTCTTTCTATTTGTTTGAAGATATCCTTATAACACCATGCCTATGTGCATGCAGCAATTTCCTCTTCGCCACTCTGCCATAAATGGGTCAAAATCAATGATGGTGGCAGAAAGGGGAGCATTAGAAAGGAATTTCAAAGGCTCAATCTGCTGGCCAGTATTGACTGAATGCTTTCTGTGTGGTGTTCATTGTTCTGGGGCACTGCAAGAACCATAAACAATATAAAACAGGTTCATTCCTCCCTGGAATATTATCATGAACTTAAGCAAAGACTTTAATATAGGATGAAAAAGAGTCATATCTGCCTTAGGAAAGTAATGGACCACAAATAGCTAAGAGTTGAAAGGGTGGACTCAGTGTATGAGATATGAAGTGTTATTTATGTAGCTCCACCCACAGAGACCCACATTTCCTGATAACGGTGCAATGTGCTTTGCTGCCTTCATCCACTATCATCCTGATTTGGCAATATGAAAATTGATGTGGGATTTCTCTCTGTATGCTGTGATTACCATTAATGAATAAAAGAAACTACTTTGGACCTATAGCAGGGCAGAACTTAGGTAGGCGGGGAAAACTAAACTGAATGCTGAGAGAAAGGCGGAGTCAGAGAGAAGTCATGGAGCTGCCACTAGAGACAGACATGCTGAAACTTTGCCAGTAAGCCACTGCTGCAGGGGAATACACAGATTAATGGGGATGGGTTAAATTAAGATGTAAGAGTTAGCAAATAAGAAACTAGAGCCAACCATTTCTGTGGCCATGTTCCAGAACCTTCTTCATGCCACTCTGTAATCTTTTTAATTAACTAGAATTTTCTTATGAATGATTGACAGAAATAAACAGTATTATCCAAGAACGGATGACTGGAGACAAATTGAGGCAACATTCCCTTCCAGCCTATGGTTCTGTGCTTCTTCCAATGTAAGTTAGGGTTATGTTATTCATTCTGCAGCTACACAAAGCTCACAGCCTTATCAAATGCATGCTTCCTGGAGCCCACTTAAATCATAATCTTCAGAATAGGTGCCAAGTTCAGGGGGCTCTGTAAGCAGCAGTTCTTAAGAGTTTTAGAGGAAACAGATGTGAAGCATGAATATCAATTCTGGTTCTATCACTGTTTGACTATGAGTCCCCAAGCTGTTCCTACCTTCTGTTGGCTTCATATCAGCATCCTGGCTAAATGAGGCCAGGCACTATATGATCTTTCATGTTATTTATATCATTACATTTCTGATCCATCGCCTCCATGCAAAAATTTCACATTTGCAGGGGCTGGAGAGATGGCTCAGCAGTTAAGAACACTGACTCTTCTTCCAGAGGTGCTGAGTTTAATTCCCAGCAACCACATGGTGGCTCACAACCATCTATAATGAGATTTAGGCCCTATTCTGGGGTGCAGGTACACATGCAGGCAGAATACTATATAATAAATAAGTAAATCTAAATAAATAAATCTTTAAAAAAATTTCACATTTACTCCAATTACATTTGGTCCATTTATTTCAATGTCTTTGGCCCAGCATTCCTGGCTTTTAACTTCTGTGTGAATAATGGTTCTATAGTTGAAAGTGTTAACTCCTAGGCACTGCAATATTTCGATAGTAGCAAGTGAGCTATTGAGTAAAGATCTTTCAGAGTATTTCCTGACCAACTCCTTTTTGACCTTGATGCTGAGAAGTCTTGATAACTCACTTCAGTACAGTCCTTGCTTCCAACACCCCCTAGTTTATTATCTCACTGCTTACATCTCCACCTTTTGGAAATTATAAATTTATATATTTTGTCACCTGACTTATATCTTCCCTAGTGTTCTTATTTTTTGAGTCCCAAGGCTGAAGTACTTATCTGCAAGTGCTTTTTATCTTGTGTGATGAAGATTTTGTCCTTTAATTTTAAGCTGTCCGATATTAAACATGTTCCTTTAGTTGGCAAAATCGCCCATTGTACAACTTACTGGTAGCATATGCTACCACCCCCGCAGTGGAAGTCTATCATGATGCGGGTCGAAGGTGAACACTTTATACTCTTAATACCACTTGGCAGCCAGTCTGAAGCACATGACCCTGGCTTCTTCAATCTGATTCTCAAGTACAGGACTTCATTTCAGATGAACTGACATAAAGATGAGCTCCACCCACATTTTGGGTGACTCATAGAGGCCGAAGTGGTTTTCCTTGGTGCATATGGTTATCTTTAGGTTATCTTGGTGCATATGGTTGAAGTCTACCTTTATAAATACTTCCCACATCAGTTGCTTTGCTTTCAACCTGGTGCCCCTGAATAGTCACACGGGCCTTACCCCTTTTCAGTCCTCATTGATCATGTTTATCAAAACTCCTGTATTCCTAATAGATTCTTTCTTTAATTTAGATATCTTAGATGTTAGTGTTTATTTGCATCAAGGAACTCCAAGAAAACACCACCATAGCTATCACTATCACCAAGAAACTTACTTTCAAGGATATCTCTTAGTGGGGAGAGAGTTGTGCACACAGCTCATTACTAGCATATGAGAGGCACTCCAATCCATAGGAAGATACTTTGAGATCCTCGCTGAGTTCCTGAAATCATACATGATACCAAATTCTCCTTCTGTTATGTCTTCACCTACATTAAAATCGAATTTATAAATTATGCTTAGTGAGCTTAATAAAACTTATAGTGAAATGTAACAATTGCGACAGTATTCTAGAAAAAGTTATCTGAATGTCTGTTCTTCTAGAATATGTTACTTTCCTACATCCATCCCCCTTCCTTTGTGATGGCGAGAGATTATGCAGTGCCTACAGAATGAGACGGAGTGAGACGATAATGAAGATATTGTGTTAGTGTTAGGCAACTATAAAACTTAGGACATTGTCAAGGGAGGGCTATCTGCTCTGGTTGACCATGGGTTGTGAAGCCATATCAATATAGATATTCAGTATTGGACCCTGGCTGACGGAGGATGCTGACTGGATGACGTAATGTCACAGATAAAGGGTAGAGGATGCCACTTTTGATATGGAATATGTGGTAGAGTTTTATCCAGGCCAAGGAGACAGCAACACCTGTGGCCTTTAGAAAGGGAGGAACTGAGGAACCGAGTAACAGAACAGGCAGACTGAAGGAATGTTGAGTGAAGCTGAGGCTATGAGAGAGAGAGAGAGAGAGAGAGAGAGAGAGAGAGAGAGAGAGAGAGAGAGAGAGAGAGAGAAGGGAGGATCCAAAGAGGTTAAAAAGAAGAAGAAAATCCAGAATAGGTTTGCAGAAAGAGATCGTGACTCAAGAAGCTCACAGTTTAGGCTTTCCTGCTACACATCCATGGATGAGCAGATACAGAAGGCCCTCTCAATTTCCTACATGCACAGCAAAAGCACGATTACTGATACAAAGGTTAGAAACAAACTGCATTTCTTATCATGTGTTTTATAAAATGAATTTAATACTTCACATCAGTGCTGGGAGAAGCACAAAGAGGGAGCACAGAAGAACACCAGGCACTTGTATATACCCTTATCTCAGGTTTTTAACTTGGAATTGTGTTCTATTCCCTGTAATTATGAAGTACATTCAAAATTAAGATAGAAATAAAAAATCCTTATAATTAAAAGGAGAGTAAAACACATTAGTCTTAAATTATGCAGCATGCATAGCAAATTTTATACAACTATAGATATTAAAATTACTTGAACTAGATTTGAAATGATTTGTGTGCTACGTGAAAATGCTAAAACCCACAAAAACAAAAGAAGAATCACCAAACTTAAAGTGTTCCAGAATATCAGATTGCTAGGGATCACACTACAGTGTTTTCTACACACACACACACACACACACACACACACACACACACACAATTTACACAGATAGTCAGATAAAGAATGCAGAGGGCCTGACTATACAGAAATCAAGAGCACTAGCAATCATTGCCGAGAAAGCAAGGCAGATGAGGAGTCGTGGTGGAATATTTAACTATGTAAAGATGTGTTACATTTGCTTTTGCTGCATTTGTTTGGCCATGCACAAATGTGTTGCTTTACCTGCCTAAGGCACTTAATTGGTTTATTAAAAAGATGAGCAGCCAATAGCTAGGCAGAGGAGGGATATGCATGGCTGGCGGGCATAGAAAATAAGCAGGAGGGGAATTGAGGCTTGGGAGAGGAGAAAATGAGGGATAAAGAGAGAAAGACACCAGGAGCCAGCCAGCCAGGCAGCCATCAGCCAGACAGACAGAGGAAGTAGGGAAGTAGTACTCACAGGGTGAAAAAAATGGTAGAAAGTTCCAAGGCAAAACGTATATGAAAAGAATTAGGTTAAAATAAGTCATAAGAGCTAATGGGACAAGCCTAAACTAAGACAATTTCCCTACATAATTGTGGTAGTAGAGGACTGTGTTTGAATTCTCCCTCCTCCCCGCCAAAAAAAAAAAATAGATTGTGTAGTATTTCATTTTTCTGCTTTCCCTACCTCTAAGTACAAGTAAAATCCCTGGACATTGTATTTATAACAGACACGAAATGCTGAAAGATGAAGGGGAAAAAAAAGAATATTGGGCTATGGAACACAAAGAAAACACTTGATAAGCTCCCCTGGATTTCCGTGTGTGCCTCATATATAATAGATTTGGAACAGAAGAATGATTACTTCCATGGGCCAGTAAATTCAAACCAAAGGTCGTTTCAAAAGCCTGTCCTCTGTGTGTATCCTAATGAATAGCAAATGAGCATCTAAGGAAGATAGAAACTTCCCAGACAATAAGCATCACATTCTTGCCAAAGGCCACAGAACTAGTGTGCACCCACCACCAGCCGTTTCAGCAAATGTCTAGTGGGAAACCGAGTCTTGCTCTTTGTCGACCACCCTGCTGGGAGAGTAGCAGATAAAAAGGTCCATGAGGAAAGAAGCCCAGCAGGAAAAGGGCCTTCCCCAGTTCAGGTGAGATGAATGGAAAGATAAAAGCGGCCGGGTTTCTACTCTACTTGGAAGTGATGTGGCAAGTCCTACTTATACTCAGAGGAGGCACTGTAGAGATTTAGGGTGCCAGCACCCTCCAGTACTCTCACCTCATTAAGCAAGTGGAAGCATCTGAAAAATTACCCTAGGATCAACAAAGGCGTGGTAGTAAGCTGGAACCCCCAACTGTCCCTGGAAGTAACTCCTAAAAGCAGTATGGGGAACCGAACTGTGTGTGGGAGTAAGGAAGAACAGAGATCAAATAGATTATAAACCTAATAAACAGCATGCTTCAGAGACCTGTGGCTTCTGTCAACTGTGTGTACAGTACAATCCTGTGGGGTTTTTTTTTTTGTTTTTTGATAAGTGAATGGTGCTGAGGAAATTTAAAGAGTCAGAGCCAGAGAAGAAAATAAAAACCCAGAAGATGGAAGTGAGAGAGCAGAGCAACCAGTTTCCGCACGTGTGGCTGCTGGAAATGAAGAATGGCATAACTACCCTGAAAACTGTCTGGAAGTTTCTTTAAGATTGAGCATGTATCTACTGCATGAATCAGCCATTGTGTTTCTGCACATATATCCTAGGTAACTGAGAACTTTCCTCATGCAGCTCTCTCTACACACATCTTCACAGTTTCCCTAACAATATTTTCTAAGTAGAAGCAGCCCAGACATCCTTCTGAAGGTGAATGTTGACGCAAGCTTTCCTGTCCCATCTGATATTATTCAGCAATGAAAAATAATGATCTGCTAATATAGGTGAATTTGTAGGGGATTATGCTACTTCATGATTCTATTCTATAACTAGATGGATGTTTGCCAGGCATCTTAGTCAGCTTTCCTGGCTGTGTGTATATTAGCTCACATTTCAGAGGTCTCAGTTTCTTAGTTCCATTGCCTTGTTCCTGTGGTCAGACAACAGTAGGCCATAGCAAGGATAGGTGATAAAAGACGTTTGTTCATTTCATAGTGGCCAAGAAACAGATCAAAGGGGCTAGGGCCCAAATAAGACCCGAACAAGGACAAGACTTTATTTTTTGAGACCTGGTCTCTCCTTAGACCTGGAGCTTACTTATTAGACAATACTAGCTGCCCAGGAAGTCCGAAATCTTCTGTCTTTTGTCCCCAGAACTAGAGCTGCAGGCACTTGCAGCCATGCCTGGGTTCCATGTGGATGATGGGCATCCAAACTCAGGTTCTTAGGTTTTCTTGCCTAGCACTTTATTGTAGTATCAGGGGTGGCTGTGTCCCCTCCAAGGAGTGGGGCCATTTTTCAGGTGCCTGGCTCCCAGCCACCAGGCTAGCTTACATTCGAAATAACCACATGAAAATTATATTAATTTTAATACTGCCTGGCCCATTATCTCTAGCCTTTTCTTGGCTAACTCTCACATCTTATTTCAACCCACTTTTAATTGTAAGTCACCACGAGGTAGTGGGCTTACTGGGGAGATTCAGCATGTCTGATGCTGGCGGCGTCATGGTGGCTCTCCCTCAGCCAGTCTTCTTCCCAGCATACTGTTCTCTTTTCCCCGACTATCTAAGTCCTGCCCTATCAAAAGATCAAGGCAACTTCTTTATTAACCCATACAGAAGACCCCTCCTACACCACTTTATCCTCTGAACTATCTCCCCAGGACCCAACACCATCATTCTAATTCTAAGTGAATGAGTGCATAAGTGCTGTGCTTCTTGATATCTCCTAAAATCATAGAATAAAAAACTGAGGGGACATTTCCCGATGGAGCTGAATGGTTAGCTTTGCATTTGCATTTGACTACCTCCTCTTCAAAGAAAGGACAGTCAGACATGTGCCTGCCAATGAAAGTATGTGTGTCATCTATGGTCTTCTAGAAAAGTAAATCCAAATTAAAAAAATCTTCCTGTCATTGCCACCTTATAGAGCTGGGGGATAGGGCCAAAGAAATTTGCCAAAGAACCCACAAGATATATCTAGCAAAAGCTACAGTGCAGTAAAATCTGAAACAGTAACATTAACAACCTTTCTTTAAAAAGTTAAAGAAGTCTTTACAAAAGAGAAGAGGAATCTCTAGACTATAATACCTTAAGGGACATGGGCAAGATGACGTTCGTGAACTTTGTTTCAATACTGATCTCCAAAGAAAAATTTAAAGACACAAATTATGAGACAATGGAGAACATTTAAATGTAATTAGATATTTGATGCTGTTAAGGACCTACTGTACCTTTCAGATGTGAAAACAACACTGTGGTTATGTTTTTAACAAACCTTACCTTTTAGAGAAGCATAGCTTTGAAATAAAATCTTTTTTATTTAAAATTTGTATTTATTTCTCACTCTTCCAAAGGGGGCTGGGAAAAATAAACCTACAAATTTCTACCACACACTTTAACAAGTCACTTGACATCATCCTTGTTCAAGTCATATTTTAGGCAGTCGTGTTGGTGACACTTTAGGTGTATGGCTTCCGACATTCCTAGGAGACACACCCTCAAAGAAAATTCACTAATTTCTCTGCTTCTTAAAGTTTTTACAACTCAAGATGTCACTTTCTTGCTCTCCGTCTCTGTCCTTCCCCATCTCGACATCCCCTTCCCTCAAGTTCTCCTCCCCTGACCCTTCTACCCTCCTCCTCCCCTTCTATCCTACCTTCTCTCCCTACCCCCATGCTCCCAATTTTCTCAGGAGATCTTTTCTATTTTCCCTTCCCAGGGGAATCTATGTATGTTTCTCTTAGGGTTCTCCTTGTTACTTAACATCTCTGGGGTCGTGGGCTGTAGAATTGTTATCTGTTGCATTATAGCTAGTATCCACTTATGAGTGAGTACATACCATGCTCATCTTTCTGGGTCTGGGTTACCTTACTCAGGATGTTTATTTTTTTCTA
Organism: Dicrostonyx torquatus; assembly: GCA_028555095.1. Classification (NCBI taxonomy): domain Eukaryota; kingdom Metazoa; phylum Chordata; class Mammalia; order Rodentia; family Cricetidae; genus Dicrostonyx; species Dicrostonyx torquatus. The sequence goes on along the minus strand of JAQHUG010000250.1, from coordinate 1,336,449 downwards.
GTTCCATCCATTTGCATGCAACTTTAAAGATGTCATTATTTTT
>JAQHUG010000250.1:1311041-1334896 GCA_028555095.1 Dicrostonyx torquatus | reverse complement strand
CTTACCTGGATTCAACTTTTGTCTTCCTCCCATCTCTTCCCAGGCAAGAAACTCTGGCAATTTCCTTAACACCCAAGCCAGGTCCCATTGTTTTTGTTTGTTTGTTCTCGAATGGTACACATCACCAGGAGTAAAAGTGAAGGTCCTGATATCCGCCTGGAGGAGCAGCTTGTCGATGGGGCCCTGGTAACAGTGAGCTCATTTAACTTTTGCACAGGCCTCCATCCCTGCTTCTTGCCATCATATGTGACAAACTGACATTGCTTTGGCCTTTCAGGCTTTCAGATTGATCTCTCTGACTGCATGGGGAGGTAAGAAGAAACAGACTGTATGGGATTGCGTCAGGGTCTTCCCCTAGGTTAGTTATGCCCACCTCCATCCACAGAGTGCTCCTAGTCTCCTCGGTCATCTGTTCCCAGAACAGAGTTGAAGCCTCTGCTGTTTTATTTTGCAGTATTTTTGAGTATTAGTTTGTTCTGGTTGGAGCCTTTCCCAGCTACTTCCCCATAGGTGTGTAGTGCACCTGCTTGCACTCTCCTTGCTCACACACATTCTTGTTGCTGATCCAGTCCTTGAATTCCTGCCATCGGAGAGTGTCAGAGAGCCCTTACTGAGTCACTCCATCCTTGAGCAGTGTTTCTTACCTTGTCATGCAATTGTCAAATTGCAGCATCAAAATTTCACTTCTTGAAATCCCTCCCTAATTACAGTCATACACTCCCTTGCACTCCTGCATATGTGAGACTTCCTGCTATTCCCTTTGAGCTCTGTGATGACTGTAACCCAAGACCGGTAAGTTACTGTCTGTTGAGCATGCGCTATAGAACTGTGAGTCCCCACTGTGCACCTGGCACTGTGACATTCCTCCCGTGCATCACATGACACTTAGCTTTAGCAATTGTTCTAACACCCAGTACATACATCTGTATCCCGTTTTTCCTTAATGGAAAAGAAATGCAGAATACCAGTAAATGTGTGCAGACCAAGAAGTTGAAGCAAACCCCAATTCAAATCTCAGTTCCGTCGTGTGATGACATTGTAACTTTCTTTCTGGATCTTGTCTTTCTATGTCACCAGGATCTACCTCCAGTTATGCCACCCACATTATGCTTCTGTTTCCTCTGAGGAAACAGGCGAGAAGCTTACAAGACAGCCTGCGTGTGTCATAAGTAGGCTGCCAGCAGCTCTTGGAGAGTCGAAATTCCTCTTTGCTTTTTATGTCTATTTGATAATGTATATTAAAGAGAAACCAGTCGTGTCATTGGAGTGTGTAGACACAGAGGATTTGCATAATCTGTCTATCTCTGCTGTACTCAACATATATTACTTGGTATCTACTATCACCACCTCTTACATGTGAGAAGACCTGCAGTCACAATTTCCAGTTAATTGTAACTTTAAGGCAGAGCTTTTGGTCTGCTGTCTTTGAAGCTCTAGTGTGCAAAGAGCTCTGGACTCTTCAAGTCCCAGTCCAATGATTAATATGTGCAGTTTATTGAGTAAATGCTTTTTCCAGATGCAGCTCCCAGCACCTCTAATCAATTATCTTATTTTAGCTCCACAACAACCTAGGAGAGGCAAAGAATTAAACTCATAATGTGGTTAAAGAACGTCACCAATATTGCATAGCAAAGTAGTAGTAAAGCTAAGATTTATATCCTTCCCATCTGAAGTCAACAGCCAAGCTCTTAACCACCATGCTATTGTATACTTCTCAACATAGTCAGTTTTAGCCTGAACCCTGGGGCAAGCCACTTAACTACTTTATGCTCTATAAATGGAGACAATAACCAGTACTGAACATGAAAACTTTCAGCCCCCTGAAAGTCCGTTATAATCATAATGAATTAGCATTGCCTGAAATTGGCACTGCCGATAGCAGCAATTGCAAACTTATTTGAGATACTATTTTATGTCATGATTATCTTTAGAAGTTTATAGTTCATTTAACTAGCCCAGGGACTGGATGCCAAGGGTAGCATTATTCTTACAACTCTAGACACAAGAGACATGGATATAAAGTATGTGTGAAACTAAAGACTAGGGGGATCGCTTGGTGGGGAAGATGCTGGTTGTGCAAACATGACGATCTGCTCTCGATCTCCAGAATTCACGTAATATGTGTGGGTGTGGTGACATGAGCTTGTTATCACCATCATGGGAAGCAGAAGGAGGAGGATCCTGTGGCTCTATGTCCAGGCTTCCTGTAGTATTTCACCAAACCTGGGCCAAGGAGAGACTGGATCAATAATAAAGAAAAGTTGGATGACATCCAAGGAACCACACGTGAGGTTTTCCTCTGGATTCCACATATGTGCACACACACCTGAACATACACGTGCGTCACCTGCATGCACATGACCATGTACACATAACCGTACACATAAAAAAATGAGCAACAATACATAAATAAACTACTACTAAGAATATATAAAACTATAAACAGAGATACACATACTTGCTGGAATTCGTGTGTTTTCCTGATGGTAAACTCCTAGTGGAGAAAAATTGCGCTGGTGTTCTGTCAGACACGAGTGATCTCTTATGCTCATTATCTCATTTTTTCAAGTGAGTCACTTTGATAGGGTGAGAGTGAAGATGGAAGCTGCCTCTTTATCTTCCTACCTGCCAATCCACAAAGTGCTGCAAGAGCACACAAGATTATCTCAAAGAGTTAGACACATGCACTGCCATCTCTCCAAGACAACTTTTGTCCAGGGTCAGAGCTGACGTTCAGTAGCAAGACAGAATGGACTTGGCATTTCCTTAAGGGGCAAGCCCTCTGTGAAAAGCGGGTGGGCATTTATTTGAGCAGGAATGCTCTCAGGCAGGAGGTGGGACTTGCCTGGTCAAGGGATAGGTTATAGGGCTTGCAGAATCAAGCCCTTGACTCTAACTATTTTATTAATTTGTTTTGCTTCTGTGCTCTGCATATATGCCCCTCAGGGCTGCACATTAGAGCGCTGGGTGGGAAGAGGATGGGCTAGCATGCTGCCCATACAAGCAAGGTTCTTGCCTTCAGCAAAAGCAGTCCTTGGCCCTCAGAGAAGACGGGCAGCTTAGAAGAGCAAATGGTTGAGTGTTGATCACCTTTTCTCACCTCCCTAAGTGTACACTGTGATGAGAGGATTTCAGTTTTCTGATGAGATGTGATTAACGCCTTGCCATGTCCTCTTGGAGCCAGGAGACAGGGCGGTGAGAAGAGACTAGACAAAGGTTAGTGTGTGTCCAGTGGAAATTATGCCTGCTGTTAGATGGGGAACTGTAAATGTGCTTACACTTACAGAAGGTGAGTTCCCTAGAGTAATGAAAACACACAGGACATTTACAGGGAAAATGGATGCAACGGGAAATCTCTGCTCCAGGCAAAATAAGTCAGACTCAGAAAGACAGATGTCATATTTCCTCTCATAGGCAAAATGTAGATTTAAAAACATATGTGTGCATTTGCATGTGGGCATGCAGGACAGGTACATCTACTTCAGAGTCTCTGCATAGACTTGCAGATGCTGCAAACTCTACCCCGTTCATCCAGGTCAGTGCACCCCTTAGTACACTTTTCATTGAATTTTCCAGAACCATTCTTAGCTTCTCTGCTCTTGTGTGTGGACAATTCATCATTTACTGTATACTGGATAAGATCTAAGCATAGTTGGACAAGTATCCTTGTCGTATGATTAAGTATCCTTTAGGTATATATATGCCCAAGAGTCGTATCCCGGGGTCTTGAGATAGACTGATTCTCAATTTTCTGAGAAACTGCTATACTGGTTTCCAAAGTGGCTTACAAGTTTACCCTCCCACCAGCAGTGTAGGAGTGTTCCCCTGACTCCACATCCTCTCCATCATAAACTGTCCTCAGTATTTTTGATCTTAGCCATTCTGATAGGTGCAAGATGGTATCTCAGAGTCTTATTATTATTATTATTTTGTTTTTTGAGACACGGTTTCTCTGTGGCTTTTTGGAGCCTGTCCTGGCACTAGCTCTTGTAGACCAGGCTGGCCTCGAACTCACAGAGATCTGCCTGCCTCTGCCTCCCAAGTGCTGGGATTAAAGGCATGTGCCACCACCACCCGGCCTCTCAGATTCATTTTGATTTTGATTTTCCTGCCTGATGATCAGGATGTTGAGGAATTCCTTAAATATCTTTTGGCCATTTGAGATTATTTTGGTGAGAATTCTCTGATTAGCCCTGTACTCCATTTTTAATTGGATTGTTTTGTATTTTGATGTCTAGTTTCTTGGGTTCATTCTATACTTTGGAGATCAGCTTTCTGTCAGATTTGGGGTTGGTGAAGATCTTTTCCCATTTGTAGGCTGTTGTTTTCTCTTATTTACTGCATCCTTTGCCTTACAGAAGCTTCTCAGTTTGGGTTTTATGGCAGGTAGTGGGTATATTTCAGGAGATGAGAGAAAGAGAGAGAGAGAGAGAGAGAGAGAGGGAGGTTAAGATAGGAACAGAGCCAAGAAGAGAGTGATTGAAGATGTTTTTTGCCTAATTTCACTCTCATTTAGTCATTTAGCTTTTTGTCCCATAGACTGTCTTGTCAACTCTGGGGTTTATGTTCTTCTACTAAAACATCAAAACCTAAAGGAAAATTAGTAGCAGGGAATATTGATATAATGCCATGACCATTCTAGATTCTGTGAGCCAAGAGTTCTTTCTTCAAAATGGCTGCCATCAGGTGACGTGGTGGCAGGCTGAGCCTGTGAGGTCTGCTCAGTCCACAGGCTAATGCAGCGGAGGCCTGCATGGCAATATTTACTCTGTCATGGCTTATTTGAGCAAAGCTCTTGTTGCTATCAGACAATCAGGATTAGCCATAGCAACGTATGAGTCAGAGAAGAGCTGGTTTTAGCTGTCACCAGCAGTAAAATTCAATAAAAAATAAATCATCTTAGCATTAGGCAGAATTATAAAAATGTCATTATTTTTGTCTCTGTGACCCTTGTGACTCTGGAATGTCACTCACAAAGCTGAGTTTTTCTCTTCAGGAGGCAGATTCCTGACTATATCACTCTTGTCCATGTGAGCTTTCTACTCAGCTCTAGACCAAAATACACAGCTCCTTCGGGTATTTTCTTTTTCTGGGACTCCCTGCAAACTCACAGGAAGAGCACTGCTTGCTATTCAAAATTCTCTGGATTCCAAGGAACAACTCATGACTGTATACTGTTCACCATGATCATATCCTAAGTATTCTATCCATGCTGGGAGCTACTCAGGAGCGTATCCATGGAGGGTTCCACAGCTCTGCAGTACCTGGTCCATCTCTGGGTCCTCTGCACTGGTGCTTGAGGGCTGAGGACTGGCTTCTGTTTAGTCTACCTCATCCTGCCCTAACTCTACCTGGCTAGTTATGCACTGTCTGCTTATCCTTGGGCTGAAAGGTCTTGCATTTGCAAAAGGATAGTGGTAGGAAACTCAAAACAGTCGCCAATCACTGCAACTAGTACTGTGTGCTAAGCATAGTCACAGTGCTGTGTGATGTCCCAAGTCAAGGAAGGAACAAGCGCCACATACAAGCATGTCCTTGAGGAAGACTAGCAAGTAATAATGTAATTATTTGTAATGGTGACTAGGGGTAGTGTTTTCTTATCGACTTTCATGTCAAGGTACTGCTTTCAGGTCTAGTTTCCTAGTTTTATTAAGCAAAAGTGATGTGTGTGTCTCAATATGTACTTACTATCTTTGGTTTCCTCACCATATATCTGTGCATTTTAATTCTCTATGTCTGGGTTATGAACTAAAGATTTAGAAGCTTAAAGCAATGTTTCACAAAGGAATAGTATAGGTAACACTATGGCCGCTCTGATGTCTATTTCCTTGGGAACACTCAGTCAATGTGAAAAGTGGCAGAAATCATGTTATCTGATTTTGCTCAGGCAGAATTTTTTTCAAGGGAGGATGCCAGCAATTTCTGGAGTTTCAGAAAATAGTGTCAGGCCCTCGGTGGCCACAGTGCAGCAGATCTATAAACTGGCTGAACTCCCATTGTAGAGCAGACTGCTACTATTTTGAACATGTAGGTGTCCCTTAGCATCCATGTGGACTTGGTTCCAGGACCACCTTACAGATATGAAATTAAGGTTCATATAGTATGTGATAGTGTTTGCATAAAACTGTACATAGCCCCCCCATGTTGCCAGTGTTTTCTAGATATAATATTTCATGTAATGCAAGTGAAAATTAACAGGGCATGTTGTTATCCATAGAATTCCAAGAAGATCTGTACATATTCAACAGAAATTAATTTTTTTGCTTTTTTATATTTTTAATTTTGATGTGAGAATCATAGACATATAAAGCTGCCTGTACAAGTTTGCAATCATATGCAATCGTTCTTCATGTCACAGTCAGAGAAAACGACCTGGGGAGGTTGTGCAGCAAATCTCTGGCAAGGCTCTTGAATGTAACCAGTCCTGAACTCTGTGTCCAGGGATTGGACCCTTACTCTGTGCCCAGCACTCATTTCTGGCCACTTTGCTGCAATGGTGTCTGACACACACATATTACTGCATTTCTGCCTGCAAGCTCTGAGATGCCGGAGAATGATTGCTCTGGCTATGACTCAGCATTCCTGTCCCCAGGATCCAGCTTCATTTCCTCTGTTCCTCTTTTAATTTCCTCCAGTGGCAGTGCATCACAGGCAGTGCCTGGGACCTCTCCGATCCTACATCAAGGTTGCTATGGGTGACGACGATCACAGCTTGAGTGGTTTTTTTTTTTTTTTTAAACTCCTCTCGTTTGTTGACAGCCTCACTTTGGAGACGCAGGATACCCAGAAAGCGTGATTAGTCCATGGCTTGTCAGAACAATGTGAGCGTGACTTACGAAGGGCTCAAGCTTACCACATTTCAGCATGGTTGGCCATTTCTGAAAAACAATAACATCAGCTGCAAAATCAGCAGTTAACATAGGAATTGACATTTTCCAGTCTTGGGACACATCCATCCCAGTGCTGCTCAAGACCTTATTCTGACTGGGTGGAGAGTATCACGTGATGAATGAATGATAGGAACCCAGAGACTTGTCACTCAGCCTGACAAGTGATTGTGGAGTGATTGATTTGCTCTCCTTCGGGCCCCATGATGGGTCATCAGTGCAGTGACTGGAGATTGCTGGAGTTTCTGAAATAATGACAGGGTTCGTGGTTTCTTTCCTGAATTCTCAGTGGAAACCACACGTCATGGTGTATTCTCATTGGCATAACTGAACACCACACCTCAGAAAACTTACAAAGATAGAGAGTAATGTAGATAGTTGTTCTAGAGGTTTAGAACCCCAGGTTCATGGCGGGAGATGGGTTATTGTGCTGCACCATAGCATGGCTGTGGATATTATGAGGTGAGGCAGGAGAGTCTTAGCTTGGGCTCACTCTTCATTCTAGCAAAACCATGAATGCCATTTAAAGACCCACTCCAATAATTTCAACTAATCTCAATCACCTAGGATCCCTCTCCAATTACTTTCAACATATCAACTTTTTGGTACATGACAATACGGAGGACACATTCAAATCATCATGGTTAGGAATGCCCGCTTATGGTACATCCTGCCGAGAAATGGCAAACTATTCTATTCCCCAGAGATATTTTTTTATTTTGTAATTTCCACACTAAGTACTAACCTAGAGCCCTGTCCAGCCAAGTTGGGACAGTAAAACGTATTCACAGACATGTGCACACACGGACATGCATAGAATGTACACATAACCTGCACACAGGCATGCAGATATGCACACACATATACGTGTAAGGTGTGTGGAGAACTTGTTTGTACACACATGGATGAGATGAACAGCTTCACACATTGTGTGTAATCACCAATGACTAAGTGTCACTCTATGTTTTGTAGGTGAGAAAACTGTCAGTGTTCTCCATTTGCAAATGGCATGAACCCAGAGAAGGTGATTAATTCAGTTCTCCTCAGAAAAAAATGCTGGGAACCTTCATAGGATTTTGGTTCATTTGGTTGTTTCTTAGAGTTCTTGGAAGAAAACCCAGAGGGCTAATGAGGAAGAGATGAGAACTTTACCAAAATCCTGTCATTAAAATGGGATGGGAATGGGAATAAAAAAAATACTGTGTTTTGCATGCCTTGATGGCAACAGCATCCATCCGTTGTAATCTGTTGGAAGTTTTGAACTTGAAGCCTTGTAACCACATCATGCAAAAGAAGAGAATGTCATGGCTGTCCGGGAGATGGGGTATGTTGACGGCCTCATCAATGTAACATGCTCTGCGTTCAAGGCATCTATCCTCCAAGATGGGAAGACAGGGAAGCCCCTTAGGCAGATCAACCATCGCACACGAGACTCCACAGCTAGTGTTTGCAGGACTCAGATGCTGAGAGCAATGCAGAGCCAGACAGGAACTGATACAGGTCAAAGGTGACTCCGGTCCAGGCCAGATGACCCTTCTACACACCAACAGATAAAGATGTCCAGGGAGGGAGACACACTCCAGGCTGAGGAAATAACACACATTCCACACAAAGATGGAACACACACCTGACACACTATAAAATGGCAGCGGCTTGAGGGAGCTAGCTCTAGGTATTTGGTGAGATCAGGTGATTATTGCTGAGGGAAACCTCAAGGGACTATAGAGACAGGAGCCGGAAAATAGCATCTCTATGTTCAATGAGAAATAGCTTGATTGCCCTCTATAAGAAAGGAGGGTGCAGAATTCACCTGGCTCGTTCCCCTCTCAAACCTACTCCAATGAGTTAATATTGCCAAATAGCCTTTCTTTTTAAAGCCTGCTTTCTGGCATGATAACTCAAAAGAGGCTTGCGTGAAGGAGGAGCAAATTGATTTGGGAGGCACGTGCCTGCCTGCCTGAGCCAGGAAATCAAGCCTTCTCTCCAAATGATGCACCTTTTCCAAAAGCTGTTTGGTGACAGTTCTGACAGCCCCTCCGTCACCAGGATGGCACTCTGGGTGTAAGGGAGTGAGCAACGGGAGGGCTTGGCATCCGAGACAGAAACACACACGCACACCCAGGGAAGGTAAATGGCTATACACAGGACATTTATCTCTGAGGTTGTTCTCCCAGCAAAACCAATTACTGGCCTTTTCCTTGTGAACGTGCGCTGAGTATCAAGTTGTTGGGGATTGGAGTGGGAAGATGCCAGGATCCATCTTTGTGATATTCATGAGTCTGCCGAGTGATCCCGTGCAAGGAATTTAGTATTTCTGGGCTTTAGCAGGTGGGAGGGCGTAGAGCACATTTCGGAAGAGCTCTTGGAAACCGGGTTGTTGAAGTGGTACTTTTACAGCGTGCACACTTGGGAATTGCAGGTGGAAGCTGGAGACGTTCTGAGAGGGGAGGAAAAAATGATCACACGAATACAAGACCTACCAAAGGGCATATGCACCTTTCTGGAGGGAGAACCATGGGAAGTCTTCGTGTTGAATTCGCCAGCTAGGCGGCAAGGCCACCTCTCATCAGTTACCAGAGTAAACTGGGAAGGAAAGCCTGATGTTGTACAGTGATGTGGAGAAAGAGACTCCAGCGGTCCCAGAGAAAAAGATAACATGTTAGCAGCTGTGTGCTCAGGACCGGTCAAGATCAGCCACTAGCCCCATCGTGACTCGTGGGAGGCTCATGGACGCAGAACTAATACGGTGACTTCGCGTAACCTTATATTCACTTTGGAGTTTTCATCCCTGGTCCAGGCCAGCTGGGCAGACCTGCTTTCTGCTCTGCCCGCCAACCCTTGCCCCCCTTAAGTGTCTCTGTGCAAAGGAACATCTTGGGGCTGCCGCACCTAGTTGTGTGTTTTCTGTGTTTCTGAAGGGGGCATCGAAGAAGCCTCATCCATGGGAAACTCTGCATTCCCAGTATGCATGAGACCCTATACACTAGTGCCGATTTCCCCACTTGTCCGCATCCACAAGGATAAGCAGAAGAGATCAGTCAGAAGAACACAGACACCCCAAGCTGTGCTGGGCGGGTAGCTGTAGCAAAGTGCAGTAGGAAGACAGGTACAACAGAGTCCTGAATATGTTACCAGGGCACGTGCACAGTCTACCTCTGCTTCCCAAGGAAGCCTGCTTGGTGAAGATAGACGAAGGCTCTTCAGTTATATAGATTCCCAGTGAGCACTCTCAGCCTCCCTTGGAAGGCAATGGGCTCATTCTTCTTTCAAATCTAGCAAGAGTGTCTATTTGACAGTTGGAATATTTATTAATTAATAATTTATTTATCTATTTACTTGTTTTCATCTGTGGTACTTCTAAGTAGGCTCCACCAAGTCTACCTGACCCATTGGGAGGACCTGTCTGGTTCCTGGAAACACTGGAACGAATGTGTGGTCCTTGTTCTTGACCATTCCTTGTGTGAGTTGTGTAACTATAACTGTTGTCATGGTTATTATCATTGTTGTTAATATATTACTGGTCTATAATAATTGTATACAATGAGATATTCATTGTATATAGTGAGATAATGACAATTTCTTCCAAATGTATCATCAGCATTGAGCATATGTATCCCTTCCTTCCATCCCCTTCCTTCCATCTTTCCTTCCTTCTTCCTTCCCTCCCTCCCTCTCTCCCTCCCTTCCTCTTTCCCTTCCTTCCTTTCTTCCTTCCTCCATTCCTCCCTCCCTCCCTTCCTTCCTGCTTTTCTTCCTTCTGAGCACCTTTCATTTTTGTGCCATATACATATGCTATTATATATTTCCATGAAATCCAGTCTCTACAAATGAAAAAAAATGTGCAACATCTCTCTTTTCTGGCTGGCTTATTTTGCTAGGTCTCCAGCTGCATCTATTTCCTAGCAAATGCATAATTTCATTCTTTATTATGAATTAATAAGATGCAATTGTGTATGCAGTGCGTATTCTCTCTATCTAGTTCTGTGACTTGTTTGTGGGCAGTGAGGCTGGCTCCATCACTTGGTCATGGTGACGTTTGTAGCAAATGTGAGTGTGTGAGTATTTCTGTGCATGTTGACCTGGAGTCCCTTGGGTATATATCCAGGAGGGGTGTCACTTGTTTGGCAGTTGGGAAAAATAGGGCTGAGGAAGGAAAACATACAAATACTCATAGTCTGCCACCTGAAAAGGTCAAATGCTGAACTAGGCCTCTTGGTTCCTTTGTTCCCTTACATTTGTTTCTCTTAGAGACATTCTCTGATAACTGACATGGCCAGACCTCTTTCAGTAAATGGCCAAAGGAGATGTAATCTGATCTTGACCTTAACCACCTTCTGAGTATCATACTTTCTCTCCTTTATAAAGGTGAAATAGCAGGGAGAAACCCAAGCCGCTCCTCTGTCAACTGAAGGTCTAAGGTAATGAACAGTTACCATGTTCTGGGAGCGACAGTGAGGCTGCCTCCTTCACTCTGGGTGTGTCTTATGGTTTCAAGGTCCTCCCCTGCTCTGCTCCACCATTTTATGTCCTGTCATCCCTCTTCTGGGAGGAGTTTTTTGTCTCTTGGTCTTGCCAAGCTGTGGTCTATTGAGCAATTGGAGTTTCCTTCTGCATGGTTCATTGCCTAGAAATGGCATTCTTGGTACTCAGACAATGTTCGCAGCTTCTAGACACCTTAATCCCAACTGGCAGCCTTTTCTACTTATGAATACCTAACTCTAGTGTGTCTGTTACTCAGAACTCTCTGAACTGCACAGAGGAGAAAAAAAAAAAGCACTTCGAATCTTGCCACTCATGACTTTCTATCTACGAGGATATTTGAGCTTTGTATAAAGAACTGCCTGTAAGACAGAGTCTGCCTACCAAGGTGGCAGATCCCTATGGCTCAAGAACTTATTATTCTCCTTTATCACAAGAGCCTCCCACAAAGGGTCTATAGTGATGTTACTTTATGGGATCCTGAAAGAATTATAGGACACCTGTCTGCCCATCCACCCATCCATTCAATGATATTCTAGTCTATATATAATGTTATATATGTCATTAAATATATTGTAACATAAGTATAACATAATATATATGAAAAATATAAATATAAGTATAAATTATATGTGTATAAATATGTATGCCTAATACCATTAAATATATTTATAAATGTGTAAATATAATATATATAATAACAATAATTAAACATATATATTAACTTGATATTGTGGTATAGAATTACAGAGTAAAGAAATTATAAAAAAATTATAAAAAAGATGATTCTTAAGAGTTTTGAATACGAAAGAGAAAATAATATAAGATGATATGATTGAACATGTGTGTGGAGAGGTCTCTTTGATTAAGAAAGAACATTAGAGAGATGGTAGTTATCATGAAGAATAATAATTAAGTAGGTAATTTCTGATGTTGAGAGTAAGACATAGGAAGCCATGTGAGCAAGGCTCTTGGGTATAAAATAAGCTTGGAGCATTAGGGGAAGTGGTTGAAGACCCCAAGAGAACAAAAGTAGCTTAAATTAGAGGACTAGACACTTCCTGGGTCTATTCCCTCATTAAACAGTTTGAACTTTTTTCTCTAAATTTAGTGCTATTTTAAGGTTTTTAAAAAGGCAGCAACAAAAACCTAAGGCATGTTTGAAATGTATTATTGAGAACTATTATATGGCAAGTAGATAGTAGAGCTTTGTTTTCATTCTCTTTCTGGATTTACCAAAGAAAATTGCAATAATAGAAAAACCCACACTGCACGGAGTAGATAGATGCCTCTGGCCAGGACTCAGTGAAGGTCTAAGGCCATCACTGTACCAGTCTAAAGCAATCTAAATCTTGTTAAGAATGATATAAGCAACCTTGGGTTCAGATATTTAAACTAGTATTTACTCTAGCGGAGACACTAGTTCTATTGAACAACTCAATTGTAGCCTGCTAAGAAATTTCTACAAAGAGGGTTTCAAAATATCTGTGCCTAGACATGTGACTTACAGAATGCCAAGAAAATTAATGTGTATAATCTTAAGTGACTAAGTATGTGATAATGTACCATACAGAAATATGAATACTGAACATATGTGTCATCAATTAATTATGAATGTCAGAAACCAGTCTATATGTGTATCTAGTCAAAAGCAAAGACAGTCTGGAGTTCTGAATGGGTCACATGCATAGGAGACATACTAACGGATGTCACCTCTCGGTGGTCACAGTGCTCTAATTAGTACCTGGGGGACAAGTCATAGAAGCATAAAAAGGCAGACAAGAGGGTCTTCTAGATGGCCAGTATCCACAAATTCCTGTTATGCAAATTCATTATGCCAGTGCCTCTTCTGAAGACCTCACTGCCAAAGATAAATCACTTTTTGAAACTCAAATTACAAACATTGAATACTCCTTTGAGGTGGAAAGAATTAAAAATCTAAGAGGAACAAAAGATTTTTTACAATAATGGAAATAGCTGGATGTGGTGGCTCACAACTGTAATCACAGCCCTTGGAAAGCTGAGATAGGTGGACTGTCATGACTTCAAGCCTAGCTTGGACTACAAAAGCTATATATGACTGCACACATTTGCAAACTAAGTACTGGAGAGTTGGGGATAGTCAGAGCCCTGGGGCTCTCTAGTCTGTCAGTCTAGCTTTCTTGGTAAGTTCCAGGCCAATGACAGAATGTACTTCAAAAGGAAAGATGGATTATATCTGCATCATGACAACTGTGTATGTTCTCTGGGTTACATGCATGCACACACAGATACACACACACACAACACACTGCTGGGGATATAGCTCAGTGTCAGCACTTGTCTGGTGGTATAGGAGGGATCTTCTGTATTTTGTGTTGCTTTCATTGGTTAATAAAGAGAATGTCTTGGCCTGTAGGATAGGACAGCCCTTAAGTGGGTGGAGTAGACAGAACAGAAGGCTGGGGAGAAGGGAAGATGCCAGACGCCATGATGCTCCTACTCGAGATGTATGTACGTTAGAATCGTCCGGTAAGGCACCACCTTGTGGTGACACACAGACTTTTAGGAATGGGCTGAATCAGATGTAAGAGTTAGCCAAGCAAAGGCTAGAGAAAATGGGCCAGGCAGTAATTTAAATGAATACAGTTTTCGTGTGGTTATTTCAAATGTAAGCTAGCCCGCCAGCACCGGGAGCCAGGTGGGACACAGCCTTCTGCTCCCTATTACTACAGTCTGGCAAGAACATAGTTCTGGGTTTAATGATTTAATTCCTGGGACCAAAAAACCAAAAACCAATTCTAAATAAGGGATTTCTATTAATTCGCATCTGCCTTGAAGATGCAGTGTGACCCACTTTACTTACAAATTTCATCTAGCCCCTCCTATCCAGTTTGTTAGAAACAAGGTTAAACTGTAGAACTAAGGAGAGGGTCAGGGAATAACACTGCTGAGCCATGGTCGACAGGCACCTAATTGGTGCCTCGTATGTGTTTTCATTTTTAAATAGCGTATATATTCAAAATTGACTTCATAGGGCTAAGTACTGTAACCAATCTCAGGTTCCAGGGCCTGAGCATAATCAAGGTGCATTTTCTATGTGTTTATGCAATAGGGTGGCTCCTAGCTGTTTGTCAGATAATGACTCACTGAGATCCAGGTGTCTTGAGTCAAAGGACCCTATCCTCTTTGTATAAAGAAGAGAATTGTATGAAGACATAAAGATACTTATAATTTTTGACTTGTAAATGATATAGATTATATCTTATGTTCATTCAACCTGCTAGTTATGCAATTCTTTCTAGATGAAAGGCAGGCTGGGAAGTGTAGTCTTGAGACTGGCAGTCCTTATCAACAGCTCTGTCATTGGGAAGCAATAAAATTCACAGGGGTCCACATGTGTCAGATTCAAGTTATCCATGAGAAAACTAGGGCTTACCACAGTTGAGTAGGCAACAAATTTTAAACAGGGCTAAATCAGCATTGGTGTCTTTGGTAGACATATTTCAAATAACACACTGACCAGATCTGACTACTTCTCCAAGCCTTTTGAATTTTCTGGTCCTATAATTCCTGAGTGGAGCTGATTAAAGACAATGAGTCTCTAACTTGGCTATAATGTAGTAAAGCTTATTCCACCATGTGTTAGCCTCTACGGTAAACTATGATCCTTTCATTGGATTTTGATTTTATCATTTTTTTTAAAATAACACAAAAATAATAGCCACATCAACTGCCTTTCATGAGAGTTAAGGAACTGTGCATAAAGAGTTTAGACTGGTACTTGGGACATAACACTAGGTTTCACAGCTCTTCGGGCTATCATGGTGGACTGCCACCACATACAGCATCTCAGTGTCGTAGCCCATTGTTCTCTCACCTCATTCATATATATTTATTAGAGACATCAAGCTAGGCGCTTTCCATTCACAGTCTAGCCTCCTTTCCTCCTGAGTGCCAGGACTCTGAGAGTTAGTGTCTCTCTTCTCAAGGATGTTTTTAATATTTAAACTAATAATCCACTCTCAAGAAGAGAATGGTATCCCAAGTCAGAAGAATCCCAATATCTTCACTTTCTTGCTTTGGCTTAAGCCCAACAAAGATTTCTTTACTATAGCTACTTTGAAGTAATTACATGGAATTGTTGTATGTTCTAAATGTATTTCATTTCATAAATGGTTATTTTAAGAGTAAGCAAAGCCAATGCACTCTTTATTAAAATTGTAAACTACTTTCAGATACAGGCATACCCTAGGACAGATAGAATAAGCAAATGTAATTTGTATGGAGAAAGCTAAGAATTCAAGTTAATGAAATGAAGGCTGCCATTGACCTCCCCTCCAGTGCCTGGTTTTTGAGAATAATATTCAGCAGATATGCTATTGGCTCCCGTCACCTTACTTGGGTAGAAAAGGCCCAATGTTGAACTTTCAGATGCTGAAGAGTTCATTTGTCATTAACTCATATGCTAGGAATTTTTCCTGTGAATGTCACATGCTTCCAGTGTCAATGACCTACTCCCCCTAAGCCTACATACCCCACAGAACACAATGGCCCAGCCACAAAAGGGACTCCACAGGGCCATGCCATAACCTTTCTTTTATACCATGGTCACTCATGTGAAACTTGCAAGATATCCATTGTGGTCTCTCAACACAGGGCCTTTGTGGGCTGCACATGGAACCCAGTGCTTTGATCCAGAGGTCATCTCTGAACTACATTGGATCTTCTCCTCAGATTCAAGGACACAACCACTCTGTGTAACATTCACATGCCTACAAAGAAATGGTCCTAAAATCCAAGGCCATAGCTCTTGTTTATTCCTCGTCACGATTCATTTTTTTCTAATATGCAGTTGAAGATGCTTCCTTAGGTTTGATTGAGCAATCTTGAGGAAGCTGAAACCACAAATGTCAAAACTATCACTGGGAATCATTTAGTTAAGATTCCCTAGCCCAGAAAAATCCTGGCTTTGGACTTTCTCACTTGTTAAATGAAAGAATAAAACATCTTCTAACTAGTTCTGTCATGACATAAGAGGCACCCCCAAAGCAGATCACTAAGATCATTTAACTGCTGTATTTTGGGAGGATCAATTTCACAATATCCATTATAATATTAATAGGTCACAATTTGTGGCCAGTAATTAAGTTACAGATTTCCTTTTTGCCCTGCATCATTTTTCATAAGAGAAAAAAAAATAAGCCTAGAGCAATCCTATACTAATCATTACTGAAGTAATTAAATCATGACACTACCTTACATTTCAGTATTTTTCAGTCATTGAAAAAAATCAGAGACATTTGGGTAGATAAAAGCTATATGCACTAAACAGTTTCAGCAAAGGCTACTGTGAGGAATGAGTGGGGCAGGGGATGGGAATAAAGGAATACAATCATTTTTTATTCATTCTGTGTTGTCTTTCACTGTGATGATGTTCTTATTAACTTGATTTTATTTATTAAAAACAGATTTTCATGCAGATCAGAGCAGAATGAACTTCCTCGATAGCTGGGGTGATCTTGAACTCCTGATCTCCCCTTTTTCCACCTCTCAAGTATTAAGAGTCTAGGCATAAGCTACTGTGCCCAGCCTGACAATATTTTTTCCAGAGGATATATGAGTCGTTTTTATATCCTTATATATGTTCAAAGCCTTGACAAAGGGTTGTTTTTATAAGTTGAAACATGTGGCTCATTGTAGAAAGTTTTGAATGTAGAGATAGTGACTCATCTTTCTCCCACCCACTGCTTACATTATGCCATATACATATTCAACCTTTTCATTAGGTCTAATTGTATATGTTCAGATATCACAGTTTTCTCTTTGATGAAAATAAGGTCACATTGTAAATACACATGACAACTTAAAATAATAACTTTCAATAACATCAAATAATCATTTTAATAATAGTTTCAAAAATTGTAAGATAGATTTCTGGCGAGTTTGTTAGGCAACCAGCTGCCCATTGCACACTCAAATTGTTTTTAGGAGTGTTATTTTTTGTCTTGGGGTTATTCATACATATCCATCTGTAGCACCACTACCCACTACCTGGATGAAATCTTAGACATGGATGAACTGGTTTGTCTACACTTTTGAAAACCTTTTGATAGATATAACAAGCAATGCTAAAAAAATTCTCCAAATTTCTGATGTTATTCATTTGCCTACAGTAAATACAAATTTTTGTTCACATTCACCTGTGATACAGAGTATGATAATTATATTTTACCAGTCATATCTCTTCTTACCAGTTAAGTCACATTTTCAAAAACTTTGGACCTAAACTATAAAAATCAGCTCTTGTTTGCCATGACAAATTCAACGAACGTTGTGAAAGACTGAGGTGGGTAGCTCTGGAGGGATGCTCCCCAGTCATTCATTCCACTGGTAGCTATTGAGTATCAGGCTTTGTTTCAATGTCTCGGAACTGGACTGATGTAGGATTAGAAAGCGGGACCAGGATGGAAAGATGCCAAGAGACTGACTTCTAAATATCTGATAAGGGAGATGCCCTTTGAAGGGATAATGAAGAGGTCCAGTAGCTACAAACACATTCCAGGAGGAAGAAGCAGGAAATGCAAGGTCCTTGCAGTTGTGAGGCATGGTCTTCACCTCATGGATCATAACAAAAATTCTGTCTACAGTAAAATGAAGCAATGATTCAAGATGATCTTGGTTCTGGCTGGAAGGAAGACCTGGGTCTTATACGCCATGGTAAGGAATACTCATAAGGAAGACAGATGTTTTCAAGTCAGTCACTGGGTTGTCTTTCCTGTTTATTGTAAAGATTTCAGTAGTGACCATAAAGAGATCAGAGACTTGAATAAAACCACACAGTAGCTAGACATACCAGCAATCTGTAACTGACTCCAATTGATCTAAAAGAAATGGACAAAGGCCATACATATACAATCTATTGACATCATTAAAACTTCAAAAAGATGCCCAATGCAGAAAATAAATGGTATTGGGAAAGTTAGGAAGCCCGTGATGATGAGATTGTACAGTTTAAGACAGAGTAAGTGATGGTGGTCTCCACTACAGTGGGATTTGTGAATATAGAGTGAAGGAATAGTGATCAGATGTACAATAGGCTGAATGGATGTTGTAAAGAAAGACAGATGTGGACTTAGTGCCTGTGTTTGGAACTGGGACTCCAGCTTAATGAAATAGCTATAAAGGGAGACAGGGTCATCATCAGACTTCTGAGGTCATAATTTCTATTTGGGACATATTAAACTTAATATTTTCGTTTGTTTGTTTTCCTTTTGTTTTGATATAAGATTTCTCTGTGTAGCCCTGTCTTGTCTTGGAACTCACTCTGTAGACCAGGCTGGCCTCCAACTCACTAAACTTAATGTTCTTATTGGGCATACAAATTCATGTGCTAAGTTGACATAGAAGCCATGTGTCACCAGTGGGTGGAAAACATGCGATTAAATTTATGCCTAGATGACATCATTGAGGAAGTAAGAAGGCAAAATTGGAAAATGGAGAAAGGAGAAGTGAGAAGAGGGAGAGAAATATGGTACAAGGGGCCAAGCACTGGGTTGCTCAAGTATTTCCATGGGGCATCATGGGAACACTTCCATGAAGGAGATGAGACAGAACAGTCTCATGTATATATGTAACAGTCATGTATATATGACATCAGAGAGGTCATCATGTCTCATCAAAGAGGGCATAGCTGACTCTTCTCAGTGGTACTCTTTCTGCTATTTTATACTAGAGCAAAATGACTGCTAGGAGTGTAAAATCAGAAATAGCCAGAGGAGAAGGGGAGAGGCCCGATAACTGAGTCACCAGTCCATTGAAAGTGTATGCCAAAAGTACACTTAGATGTGCAGTAACGAGCTACCACAGTCCACTGAGGAACTGCGTCATTCAGACTTCAGTTTTAAAATATTAACTTTTCAACTAAATTTCAATTAGTGTGTATGTTTCTGTGTGTCTCTCTCTCTCTCTCTCTCTCTCTCTCTCTCTCTCTCTCTCTCTCTGTGTGTGTGTATGTGTATGTGTATGTGTATGTGTATGTGTATGTGTGTATTTGGGGGGGTGTAGTGGTGTGCACATAGCATGGTGCATGTGTGTAAGTCAGAGGATGCCTTTCAGGAGTTAGTTTTCTCCTTCCGTTACATGAGACCTAGGGAATGAACTCAGGGTGTTAGTGTTGGTATAAATACCTTTACAGACTGAACTATCTTACAAGCCCGTATTAATGTTTTACTGTAAAATATCATGCACAAACATGGATATAAGAGCATGGAGAAGTTGTATGTAGCTAAAGAAAGAATTTTAAGGCAAACACCTAACCAGTGTCCTCACCAATGTCCAGAATGACAGCTCTGAGTCATTCAACCTGGCATCTTCCAGGCCTCTGACTGAGGAATCCTACGGACAAGCTTTCTTTGTACTTTTACCAAAGTCAGTGAAACTTTAGACAATAAATCTTAGCTTGGCCTGGTTCTGGACAATCCATTAAAAACAGTTAGATTTTGGGCATTTTTGAGTTTTGTTTTCTCAGGGATAAATCTGGGGCATTGGTCTTGATAGAGATGGCCCCAGATATAGTAAGATCACTTTTGCTGCGTAACTATTAACTGTGTCAATAGATTATATATGGCCATTTTGTTCGAGATAAACATTTGGGGCTGATTCTGGCTTGAGGTGACTGGAGACAGTATTTTGAATGCTCATGCACAAATACATGTGTTTAGAGCGGATGCTTAAGATGGCTGTATCACCAGCATCCATAACTTTGCCTGTGGGAGATCAAGAGTCAGAGCATAGGAGAACATTTCACTAATCCATACTATTACCATATCATCTGATAAGTGCATAAAACTGTTTTATTGCAGCTTTAGTTTTTATTATTTCTTAATCTCCATTTTATTTTTCATATTTGGAATTTCAATTTTCTTTCTTTTTCCTCTCTATGTTCTCCCTCCCCTTTATGAGAGTCATGTCCTAGAACTTCTCAGGAATGTTTTAATTTTTCTATTGGACTTCTGCCTTTTTAAGAGAAAGTGTTGGTTTATTAGCTGTCGATAGGAATTTCATTATGTGTTATAAAATAATATTTTTTTTGTTTTCACTCTTTCTGTGGTGTCATTCAATGGCTGGTTTACAATTGTGTTTTTGAAAATAAATTTGCTTAAGGAAGGTGGGATGATACTTACTTGGAAAGTGACCTCTGGTCACTAAGATATTCATATCCATGGAGTCCTGCGTGTCACACTAACAGGTCGTGAGAGAGGTACGTGCAGATTTTGCTATTTAAGAAGGAATCCCCTGCATCACGGCTGTGCTTGCTCATAATCCCAGTATTCAGGGAATGGAGTCAGAGAATCAGGAGTTCAGAGTCAGCTTCAACCACACCGCGAATTCAAGGTCTGCTTGTGCCACGTGAGATTGAAAGAGGAGATCACATGGAGTCTTATATTCAAGAGGGACTTCCTAGAGTTGCATTTGGACAACTCACTTTGGTGCACCGAGTGTGACAGCTGATCCTGTTGTGCACTGTTGGACAAAAAGAGAAAGTGAAATGAGGAGGCATTTGCCGCATCAAAAAAAAAAAAAGAAGAAGAAAAGAAAGAAAGAAATGTATAGGCGTGCCTTCTTTCTCTTTCTAGATCACGGAAGCTGGAAAAGAGTCCCTTGGTTTAGGAATGCTAACACCCACCAGTAGGACTTAACCAAAGGCAAATCTCTTAAGGAGGCAAGGGCAGGTGCGTCACCAGCCTGCTCTGTCGCTGTGCTAGATGCTCGTTCATTTGCTCACCCCCCAACAATTATTTCTCAGTTCGTTTAACCAAATCCAAACCTATTTCTCGCAGCTTTTAAACCATTGCCTGCCATTCAAATCTGTGTAGGCGAGCTCTGGATGGCATTTGGTTCTGAATTAATGCATATTAATGGGTGATAATACATTTCCACCAATGCATATATTTACTCGACATGCAATTTGCCATCGAATGCTTCTTATTCACCTCCCTGCATGGTAACTGCATCCAGAATAATATCTTGTGATTATTCATTATGAAAATGATGTATTGGTACCAAACAGCACCTTCTAAATGGCTTCAATTTTTTTTCTTTATATTTAACAAGTTATTACCACACAAATAGAATAATCCCACTATCTTTGCTAACTGAAGGTGACATCTTTCTTGGAGCCTCTTTTATAGTGACATGTCAGGTGGGAACTGGAGCCTCTTACTGATTGTGAATGACATGGGAGTGTGGAACAGGAAGGAACTGCAGCTGGGGAAGATCTGACTTTGGATATTACTATGAACATGGGATGGCAGAGGAGCTAAGAGCTGTCATGTGACGGCACGGCTCAGAGCAGTGTGTTCACTACCTGAAGTGGAAAGGGAATGCCGGAAGCTGGAATGAGTAGATGTCCTTGAATCGTTGGATGTTTGGATGTACACCCCTTCTTCCCATTCCACGTGGAAGGAGCTGCTGGGACCCTCACAGATGAAAGCACAGAGAAGTCCATCCACTCTCGTGTGGCTGCTGACATCACTCCTATATTACCTTTGACCCATGCCCTCATCCCAAAGTTAAATGTGGAGCTTCAGGGAACTTTTAGCCTTCCTAAAATTTCATTTAGAGATGGTCACTGCAACCAATGCTTTAGGGGTCAGAATACCAAAAAGGTGACTGGCTAACATCATGGGACCAACCTACATCGTCTTCAAGATTTTCGAGTTTTCTCACAAGACCTATATAGATAAAACATAATTAAGAACTGCAGTGCTGAATTCAAGAAATGCGATGTCACTGTGTATGTGTGTGTATATATATATATATGTATGTATATATATACATATATGTGTGTGTATGTGTGTTTAAAATTTATTGCATTAAGGCAGGCACTCTCTGATCTTGAGATTGCTTGAGGATTGTGTTTATAGGTGAGAAAAACCAGAAACACAAACCATGATGACAAATACACCAGAAAGTGGGCAGCTAAGTGAAGCCCCAAAGCCCCAGATAGATCCAATTCCCAGCTCAGGTACCTTCAGAGTTAGAAGCTAGAACATCAGGTGTGTTGTCATGCCCAGATGACAGGCCAGGGACTAACAGGAAGAAATTTAACTACTCATTGCTGCCAAGAGAGAGCCAAAGGCAGTTTCTTTTTGTCTTTTGGACCTAGATTTTCTTTTATGTGCTTTCTTATTTCTCTGTGTAAGCTGTCAGACTCAAAATGGAATTGGTTTTACCACACCCTAAGGGGAATTGTTGATATAGAGTAGAAGAATCTTGTGCATTCCTCAGAACTAGAGCTACCAAGAAAGACTCCGCTAGAGACACAACCTTGCCACAGAACATATTTTTGTAAGATTTCTGTTCAGTGCCTGCTTGCCTCACCTTGGACTGAAATCATCTGTTTGGGCATTTCTTATAACAGCATCATTGCTTAGTGCTTGGTCAGTTTGTCTTATACCTACTTTCCCTATACAAACATGTCCTTGCTTTGGTGTCTTTGCAGATGCCCATGGCTTATAGTGGCACATATTCTCATTGTGGGATACATTCATAAATAATTACCTGTTCTTTAAGTGGGAACCTATGTGAAATCTATCTATCTATCTATCTATCTATCTATCTATCTATCTATCTATCTACTTACCTACCTACCTACCTACCTACCTACCTACCTATGTCTTTGCATTGTGAATTACCAGACTACCATAACAATATAGTCATATCACCTCAAGGCAAGCATTATCACTCTGCTCCAATCCAAACCTATAGCAACCATCACAACATTTCTGTTAGTATTGTATTGTAAGTTTCAGTAATCATCTGAGAGTTATCCAACTATTACTGGCCTCTACCATGTTATTGGTAGGTAATATTCATGTATATGTGTGAGTCACATTCTGACCCTGAAGAGTTTGGTTTCTTTCCTATTTGTGTTGGTTATGAGAAGAAACGTATAGATATCTATAATTTTGTGAATGAAAATAAACTTTTAAATCTTTTTCTCTCTAGGTTCCTATGGTAAGTACGTGTTCAACTGTAAGACACACCAGATAGATTTTCAGAGTGTTGTTACACCCTCTAAAATAGAGAGGAGTGATATGTGAGCTCTGGTTGTCCCATGCCCTCCTCAATACCTAAGTATTTGATTTTTGTCTAATCCTAACAGATGTGCAGGAAGTTCTGCCATTAGAGTAATTGACAGTTTCCTAATGTCTGAGGATTCTGTGACTCTCCGCATGCTATATTATCCTGTAATAATCATTGCTAAGTCCTGTGTGTGTGTGTGTGTGTGTGTGTGTGTGTTTTATCCTCGATTTTTTTCATCTATTTTGTTTTACCCTGGTATTGGAGGCCCTTCTGTATTTGGTATTTGTGTTGCTTTCATTGGTTAATAAAGAAACTTATGTAGGCAGGGAGACAGAACTGAATTCTGGGAGGGAGAAAGCAGAGAGGGAGAACCACCATGGAGCTGTCAGGTCACACATGCTGAATCTTTCCCAGTAAACC